>JAYMFT010217428.1:0-11409 GCA_038088735.1 Panulirus argus
TTTCTTCGTCTGTTTCCTGGCGCTACCTCGCTGACGCGGGAAACAGCGATCAAGTATAATAAATAAATAAATAAAATTTTAAAGATTTGTTATCTCTGTGCCTTTCTAATGAATTTTTCTTTATTTCCAGTTGCCTTTATGTTTGTGAATAGTAAAGCTCGTCAATTCAACATCTTTCTCTGGGTTACTCTTATATTTGGAACGGGCATTTTAATGTGCTTATACAGTATGGAGTGGTATGCTCGTATCAACTGTCCACCAGTTTATGTAAGTTAAATTTTACATCAGCATGTTTATATAGTTTTACTTTTTCTGTATCTACAAATCAAAGCATTATTCTGTTTAGATGAAATTATATTGTCCTCCACCTTTCTTTATCTAGTGTGCTCTCTTACTCTGGAGAGGTAAAGTTATATTGGCCTCCACTTTTCCTTATCTAGCATGCTATCTTGCTATGGGGAGGGCAGTCCATACAGAACCATTTCACAGTAACATGCTGTATATATACAGAGATCCCATAGGAACCATGGGGGTTACATTCCTGGGAGACTCCTTGGTTAGCACTACCACATTTGATAAAACTGAAGTTGGCAAATAGGGGGTTAAGGGTAGACATAACTTGAGTCCCATCATGAACTCTTCAAGGTTTGGATTTAGCATGTTATACTTCAAAGAAAACATGTTTCTCCCACAAAAGTATAAAAAGATTGTGTAAAAAAGTGAGAAAAAATGATACTGTATAGTATGATGGCTGTTCATCACCTCCGATGTCTTGCGCTTTGTGTCTGTACTTTTGCAAAATAACAGCAATGCACTACAAAAGGCTGATTCTTTTTTCATTGTGGTTTGCTCTGTTGACTACCACTCCCATCATTAGCTTTAAGCTCAAAGGCCATATCTAAGGACACAAACCAGCAAACAAGTTTAGTATTTTGAAGTTAGAATTGCATCAATATCAATATCACTCAGTGAGTTACAGTAAGATATAGTAATGCAGGCAGAGTATGTGCAGGAAGGCGTGACGCAGTTATATCTTTCACACAACAGTATACACATTTTCACATTACCACTGTGTTGGATCCCACCAGGCTAGGAGAAGCCCTTGGCCACCTTGATACTTGCTCATTGGCAAAATAGATACTGCAGGTACTCAAAACTTTACTGTGCAGTTGGTAAAATGGAATTCATTATTTTAAGCATGTATATTCAACACTGCAGTTGCTAATAATGCAGTAAGTGAGGGACTTCTGTATGCATTCATACATATATACTGTATTTTACAGCATAAAAGACACTTTTTTCCCTTGTTAATCTATATATCTATCTATATCTACTATGCCCATTTCCTCCCCCAAAAGGATGGCCACAGCAAAAGAGTCTCCATAACTGGTGAACTCCAGTTCAGTTTCTTAGCCTATAGTATCTCGCCCTTAATAGGCCACTGGCAGAGGGGTAACTCTAGTGCAGTGTTTTCAGAGGCTTCTACTTAATGTTCCCACCAACTTTTTCTTCCAAAAATGTTTGCCTAATATTCTTTCTTAATTTTCCCACCAACCACCTCTACCTTATATTTCTATCTAATGCTCCTGTCTAATGTTCCTACATACCACTCCCATCCATTACTCCTACCATTTTGCCAAAAGGCAGGCTGGAACATAGTGCTCACTGCAGGAAAATCTGGAGTTACAACGAATGAGTTGTGTAAGTTAACTGTTGTCAAGTGTTGTGTGTGTGACAAAGAGAGACTGTATGTTTGTAGACAGAATGCCAGCAGTCCACGTGTGGGTGAGGAAGAAAGAAAAGACAGCTACCTGGGTCAAAGAGTATAAGTTGACAACCACTGAAGTTCTGGCTCACTGTGCACCCATCACTAGCCCTTATGATACTCAGGTGGGTTGTACCAGTAATATTCCTTCCCCTGGTTGGTGGCTACCCATTAACTACTACCTATTTTTCCATATAATATGCCAACAAAAATCACCCTGCATCAAATATATGAAGTTAAACGTGTTCTCTAGATATGGTCCCCTGTAGACTAAATTTGATCTAGCCTGCCCTTTGGGTAAAATATATAAATTATGTTGTTGCTAAACTTTGTTACTAAAAACATGATTATTACTCTTGATTAAAGAAAATAGAAATGGCACTAAATATAAGAGCTGGTAATTAAAGCCTGTAGGTGGGTGGGTAGGGGACACACCACCTCCTTACAGGACAGCAAGTTCCACCAAAGTACAACTATATCTTTAGCTTCTGTTAAATATGCTCTTTTGGTCATGCATAATTCACATTGTGATAAAACTGATATCCCAAAAGTGTCTGTAATAAGTAATAGAAGTTTTGGTTGAGGAGCTTCTGGCAGCAGTAGGCCCACCACCAGATGGCATATCACTTTGTTTGCAAACCACAACCACCCATGGGGTTTAGAATGTTCCAAGTCAGTCACCCTGTGCCTGTTGGCTTTACAACCTCTTCAAATGATTTGTTCTCTCTTTTCTCATTCACTCATTACTCATTTTGGCAATTACTCACTATAGCAATAAACATAATGTTTCTTTAAACATATATTCATGTACTTCACACTTATTCAGTCTCGTAAGTCTTCATTTATTCACTACTCACTCATTATTCATTATGAATTATTGTACACAACTTAGCATTTACAGTATTCATGAATATTCCTTTTGTATTTATGGACACCTTGTTTGTCAAAATTTTAATCAATGTCAGGCACAAGAGTATGTGATAGTGAATATGAAAATGCACAAGATTATGGTCATATCTTTGTTTGTTACAGAGTAACTATTGTTTACAGATTCAGTATTAACATCTGTAGATAAGTTAATGATTTCCAACATATAATGCAGATTATTTTGAAATCCATCAAAAAACATTACCTGAGTCCCAGGTGATACATAGTAGTGAATATGAAAATACTGTACATCAGATTTTGGTCATATTGTCTTGTTACACACACATACACATATATTTCAGAAAGAAACTGCAGAAATTAGTTTTTGAGTTTAGGGGATTAGGTGAAGAGAGAAAATTGAGAAGTTGTAAATAAAAGAAAGATTATTAAGTTTAGCACTACAGAGTGACAGGTTAGTTAGTGTGTGAGTTTGAAAGGGGAAAGCTTGGAGGAAGTGAAGTGTTTCAGATACCTGGAAGTGGACATGGCAGCAAGTGGAAACATGTGAGTTGAGGTGAGTCGTAGGGTAGGTGAAGACCCTAGGAGCATTAAGGAATGAGTGTAAAAAGAAGTCATTATCTGAGAGGAAAAAGATGGGCATGATTGAAGGTATAGTAGTCCTACCAGTGTAGTGTGAATGTGAGGCACCACCACAAACTCCTTTGTACTCTGCATGTATGTTCTAACAATTTATACCCAAAATATATATTTAGATATTTAGATTTTCCTAACACTTTCCAGTATGGCAAAGTGTAGTTCCAGTCCAAACATATTGTCACAGTTTAGTTTAGTCATCATGTAGATATATGAAGAGCGACTACATATGAAGGAGTGGTGAACTTATAAGATGTTCTATATTTTAAAACCAATATTATCATACAAATCAGTTTAATCTTCATGTAACTGTCACATGAAAACAGCAAAGGAAATCCCATTTTCTAGAACAAACACTACTTTACAAATTAATTTGGTCAATTCATAGAATCTCACGTGACAACAGAAAGAAAGCCCAGAGTTCTAGAATGACCAGTAGCTATAATATATACATGGATATCTCTAAATAAGATATGCAAAGAACTGCCTTAGAAAAGACAGATTTCAAAACAGGTTCACAAAAATAGTTTTAAAAATGGATGGTAGAGGTAGAGCTAACTAACCCCAAGACCTGGAACTAGGAATGTAACTCCATCCTCACCTATATAGATTTAAATGAGAAATATATTTTGATCAATGAGCATCTGCTATACAGTACAGGTAGTTTTCAAAGAATGCAACAAACTTGTATCATGAGGACCACCTATATGTAGAAAATTAGTGCTCAGGAATGTAGTCCCCTTATATAACGGGTTTCAATTGCTTATGTGATGGCATTTCATACAGTGGTTATTAGGTTTAGCAGTGCATAAGGACAGGTTTGTTAGGGTGTAAGTTTTAATGGGGAAAATTTGGAGGAATTGAAGTGTTTTAGATTCCTGGAAATGGACAGGGCAGCATATGGAAGCATGGAAGTGGAAGTGAATCATAGGTTTGGTTAAGGGGTAAAGGTCCTGGGAGCATTGAGAAATGTGTGGAAAGAGAGTTTGTTATCTGGTAGGGCCAAAATAGATACATTTGAAGGTATAGTAGTCCCAAAGATGTTGTATAGATCAAAGTATGAGCTACAGATAAGTATGTCTGGAGGAAGGTGGATGTGTTTGAAATTAAATGTTTAAGGACAATTTATGGTGTGAGTTGGTTTTACTGAATAAGTAATAAAGGGTAAAAGATAGGTGTGGTAATAAAAAAAGTGTGACTGAGAGGGCTGAAAGGGGTTTGCTGAAATGCTTTGAACATATGGAGAGACTGGGTGAGGAAAGGTGTGAGTGATATTGGGAGCAGTGAGTTGGTGCAGCTGACTTAGCTGATTAAGTGTGCTGAAATGTTTTAGGAGTGTGTAGATGATGAGTGAAGAGAAACTGACAGAGAACATATTTCTCAAAAATGGACTGAGCAAATGAGGTGTGAGATCAAGAAGGTGGCAGGGTGGAATGAAGAGGCTTTAGAGTACAGTGCTGGATTCTGAACATTCAGGAGAGCAATAGGTATACTTTGTAGAGAAACAGATTGGAGCATTGTGGTATATGAGAGGGATGTGTTAGATTGGTGAGAATCATGTCATTTGAAGTGATCAAGATAGACCATGAAGTCATTATACATGACAGCTAGAAATTGGAGATGTGCAAAATGAGGCTATTGTTTTTGTTCCAGAAGTTACCTTGCTAAAGTGTGAAAGGCAATTGAATATGAACATAAGTTATATACCATCTGTAATTTCCTTCCCATTTACATGGAATAAATCACATACAGAAATCTTTCCAGTTCAGTCATGTATATCTATAAATGTGCTAAAGTGAATGTAAGCATTCACTCTGATATAAGCCATTCTTATTTTTTCACACTGCACACTAAGGTGATTTATCAAGTGAGTCTAAAATCTCCATACTTGCATTAATTTTCAATCAGCTCTAATTCTTCTCTCAAGTCAGATGTATGTAATACTATTTTGCCAGAGTAATTTGATGAAAGATGAGCCAGCTGTAATGTAACATTGCCTCTGAAAAGGTTATAAAGTCATACATGTAAATGTTTATCAGATCTGAAGCCTTCATTATCCATCCATACATCCCTAGAACAGAAGTTTTTGTCCCAGCAAAAATATGAATGTTTCTCAATAGTAACATCATCAGAACCTAATAGGAAAAACAAATATTTAACAGCTGTAAAAAAATGAAACTTTAGTCATGCTTCTTACTACTGTACTTATCTCTGTCATCTACCAGATGTACATCTCACTTTTCATGTCCATGAAATTTATATCCATATTATCAAGAAAAAAATATATACCTTTTTATTGACATTGTACTTTTGATAAAGAATATTTTCAGGTTTTTAGTTTACATTCATAGTTGGGGCCTGTTTTGTGTCATGACCCTGTTTTACAGCACCAAGTGAATTCTTAAGTCAGTCCGTCAATGCCTTCCTTCACACCAAACTTTCCTCAAGGTGTTTCTTGAACATTTCAGGAGTGAAGCTAGGCTGTAGTGCAAGCTAATATCCGAAGGATGTGTGCACAGTGTGCGATGAATTGGTACATTGTTAATGGCATTTAAATGACCTGTTTGTTGTGGTGTCAAATTTGATATTGGAAATTCACATGAATGATATTGAATTACAAGAATTGTATATCATACCCCTTTTCTGTTTCAGGAAGGACTGCTAGACTATCTTTTACCACGCAGTTTAGTCTGTGAGTTTTCATCAGAATGAAAAGGGGGTAATCTTGTAATTTTGTAGTTATCATGCTGTATTTATAAATTCATTATTGTCATAAAAATATGAATTAACACAACAACAGCAATCATCACTAATGTGTGTTATTGGAGGTTTTACAACACTTACTTTGAATTTGTATAACTGCAATTTTGCATTTATGATCTAGAGCAATAATACAATATTTCAACCCACCATAGATCTCTGAAAAGAGTAGTGACCATGAAAAAAGCAATGACAGAATGAATATTTGAAAAATGAAGGCAGTCTGACTAATGAATCACACTGTAAACAAAATTATTTCGAAGAACAAATGCTTCCTGAGATTTTCAGTGAGGGAATTTTTGTTTAAAGATGAGGTATGAGTTTTTTACAAAAGTTGATGATAGCTATTTGGGTATAGATGGTGTTTGCACTGCACTCTTAACACCGGTTTTAAATTTACTTGGAATTTCAACAAAGTTTTCATCATCCACACACAATGATATACCCGACTTTTTTTTTTTTTTTTTTTTTTTTTTTTACTACTACTTATTTGGCAAGTAATAAGAGAAGAAAATGTCAGTGTGATTAATTACCTGTTTGTAATTACATATTTGAACAGTTTGGGGAGGGTGTTCTCCACTAATGGGGTCTTTATCTTTCTCTACTATCATACAACTTGTTAAACCCATATATATTGTCAGCATTTACAGTTCCATCTTAACTTGTTCCAATCATCCACTTCTCAGATACTATAAAGTACTTCTTTGCATCTTTTCTGATATGTTATCTTGCTTCGTTTAATAATATGGTCTGTGGTTGCTTTATCTCTCCAATTCTTGAACAACATTCCCAAGTTTAAGCTGAAAAGTCTTGATTTTTTTTTCATATAGCTCATATATAAATCAACCCTAGTTTTTTGGGAATACCCTAAGCATACTTAATATACACTCCTTACTCCACCCCCAGACCCATCTTAACTAGGTATCATTCTGGATATATTGTGTGTCATACTCCCTGACTCATTATTTTTACTCAAAAATATATGCAGTTCATTCCATTTTTATATAGTTAAGTACTTACTAAACTGCTATGAATTAAATCAGAGACCATATCCACTTCCACTTACATGTTCACAATCGTGGCAAGTACAAGCAGTTTTGTTAGGGTAGACTTAAATATCAAAATTAAGATTCAGATCACCAAGATTTGTATTTAACATTTTGTATTACAAAACAGATGTTCACTTATTATATTGGTAAATGTAATTTGTAACATTAAGTACAAGTGGAGAAAATTTCAAAGAATATTTCCTAGTACGACAGAATATTAGCATTCCAAAGGCAACTGTAGTACGACAAAATATTAGCATTCCAAAGGCAACTGTGTTCCTATACATACTGTAAGACCCATGTAAGAGATGAACAGAAAATCAGACTCAAGATTCATTTTACTGGTAATGTTAATGCATTACATATTTCAAAACATGCACTGACATGCACTAAATCAGTCTGTGAAGAGAAAATTAATTGCAAGTGGAAAATCTGTAACAGAAATATGTACCACACATCAGAATAAAGATTCTACCTTGTGGTAGGCAGTCATAGGCTAGTGGAGCTTAACCATTATGTACTGAAAGTATGAAGATTATGTACACTGGTAGTCCACTCTGAAAAAAACATTGGACCTGCATTGTATAGCAGTATGATACTTTGTTTTTTATTAAGTGGTACATATATATCTCCTATTTTCTTTATTCATTGGTTGAACTTTTTCATTCCATGGTGTAAGCCTAGCCATATTTATTGTCAAACCTCTTCACTCCATGATGTAAGCCTAGCATTAGAACAAGGACGCTAGCCTATGGTTGGCAGTCATAGGCTAGAGGAGCTTAAGCATAGCATTTTTTAAGTATGAAGATTACGCACACCAGTAATGCACTTGGAAAAATAGTGGACCTGCATTATATAGCAGTAGGATACATTTTTTTTTCTTAATTAAGTAGTACATACACACCCCTATTTTCTTTCTTTATTATTTATTGGTCAAACCTCTTCATTCCATGTAGTGTAAGCCAAGAAAAATCACATATTCTAGATGGGCTACTGTGTTCATCAGAAGACAGTGAATGGAAGTTTCCCTCAAAGTGATAGCACAGGCTTCTTATCAAGGCCAGCCACGCTCTGCCTTTGTGCAGTGTGGACACATGCCCTCCTTCTCCATAATTTTCAACCACGTACAATGTTTACCAGTTCCCAGCAGTACTTTATTATGCCTGATTATCCCTGAGGTGCTTGTTCCACCTCTCCAAGTACCAAGTCTACTTTCTCAATTACCAAGAAAACTCACACAACTTTCAGCAGGTGGACAAATAAGTTGGTCGTTAAGCATGCCAGTTATAAGCTGCGTCATCAGCTAGTGCCAGTTTGAGGATCGTGAGCTTGAGTTGGGTGCCTAAGGAGTCTTTCCTTACTTGGAGTAAACCAGGGAGCAGAACTTCACTCTAAGTTGAGTTGAAATTTTAAGAGGGGAAAAGTGTTTTGAAATGATAAAGTACTCTATTGCAAGGGAAGAAATTCCTTGTCAAGCAAAGTGAGGGAGAGTTGTGGAAGAAGTTGATATTTTTAGTAATCTAGCAACAACAAAAAAGAAAACAAAGAATAAGTTTTGCTTTGTTTAAGTAAGGAATGTGAGCCACATAGTTCTTGGGCCAAGACAGGCATGTATTCAAGATTTGGTCAAAGGGGCAAATTATAAAATAGTTGGAAAGAGGAAAAATTTGAAACAAGAATAGTATGTAAGAACACATTGTATCTTGGAGAACTTAGCATTATGAGTTATTAGGACATTAAATTCAGTCACTAATATAAGTCAAATTCTCATAAGATTGAATACAGCTGTTATAGAGGAGTAATTGTGTTACAAGACTAGCAACCAGCTTTGAGTGAGTATAAATCTGTGATAATTTATAAAATAAAATAGCTCATAACAATAATCAAGAGAGTCTTACTCATTGAAACATATTAACATGCTTTTGTTGGTGCAAAATTTTTTTTTATTATAAACTTATGTCATGCTTATGGGAAAGAGGTAAAATTAACAAGATTGTTTCATTGGTAATTAGTATTAATCACTGAAACAGTTAGATATGCATAGAATGCATATACTATTCTGTATGAAAGACTAAAAGGATTAGAATAATAATAAGAAATTCTTAGTCGTCATTATTGTTGAGCAAGCTTGTGTATATTGTATGGCTCAAGAGGTGGGGGGGCTGCCTTAGTTGCTGCTGCCCCCGTGGATACACCCGAGGGCCAAGAGAGAGCTGTGTAGTGAGGTGTGATTAGTTAGCTTGGCATCAAGGGGATGTGACAGTGGGGCCAATTGATTGCTGCATTGGAATGCTTCTCTAACATTTATGTGTTTTTTCTTGGTTTTTGTACATTTTGTATCTTGTTTGCTGTTTCCCACATTAACGAGGTAGTGCCAGGAACAAATGAACAAAAGGCCTCTTTTGTTCAAGTCTGTTATTAATTTGTCGTGTATAATATACCAAAACAAGGCCCCAGCCGCTTCATATGACCTGGTTCAACCAATTGACATCACATCTCCCCCTGTATACCACATTGTTCCAGTTTACTCTATTCTGTGCATGCCTTTCACTCTCCGATATGTTTTGGCTCTGGGCAGTCAAAATCTTTTTCACTCCATCCTTTCATCTCCAAGTTCAGTTTGGTCTCTTCCTTTTTGTCCCCTTCACTTATGACACATATATCCTCTTTGGCAACTTTTCTTTCGCTCATTCTCTCTTGTCCAAGCCATTTCACCTCTTCCTCCAAATTTTCTTCTTTTAAACTTGCAACCCAATTGACCTTTCCCTCTACACCACTAAACCTAATAATTATGCTTTTATTTATATTTACTCAAAACTTCCTTCTGTCACACTCTTCCAAACTAGGACATCAACATGAACTTCTGCAGTTTCACACTCGAATCTGTCACTAGTGCTATGTCATTAACAAACAACAACTGACTTCTTAGGCCACCTCTCCACCTACAGACTGCATACTTGCCCCTTTCTTCAAGACCCTTATATTTACCTCCTTCCATTAACAAATTAAACAGCCATGGTGACACCAAACATCTCTGCCACAGACGAACCTTCATGTGGAACGACTCACTTTCCTCTTTACCTACTCGCGCACATACTCTTACACTCCTCATTGCTTCAAGTAGCTTTCCTCCCACACCATATATTTGTAAGATCTTTCATATGACATCTCTATCAACCCTATCATATGCTCTCTCTAGATCCATAAATGCCACATATAAACCCCTCTGTTTCTTTAAGTATTTCTCACACATATTCTGTAAAGCAAACATTCACATCCAAGAGTCTTTTCTATGCCTATCAATTAGTATATAATCCTGTGATGCCCTCTTGCCATCTTTCCCTTTAACCCATCTATACTTTTGTATGTTTCTCTTTTTAAACCAGGTTTTCTCAGTCACCAGTCCTTTTTCATCTCAACTACACAAGATGTTTGCTATTCCTATTCACCTCACTGAAGTCTTCATGTCTCCCAGTTATACCCTCAGCTGCCACATTATGCACCCTCAGATTTAAGTCACTCATTACTAATACCTAATCTCTTGCATAAAAAATTGTGACACAATCACTCAACTGCTTCCAAAACACATGCCTCTCATCTTCTTCATTCTTATGGCAAGGTGCATAAACACTAATAATTATAATTATCCAATTCTCATGGTCCACTTTTATTTTTACCTACATCAATCTGGGGCTCACTTCATAATACACTTTTGCACATTTCCACAACTCCTGCATTAGTAGTAGTGCTTCCCTTTCCTTAGCTTCTGGCTTCACACCAACTCCTGACTTTACCCTGAAGACATTTCCAAGCTGTCATACAGTGCAACATAATTATCTATATTTCTGCAGGTGTAGTGTTTACTTTATGAAACATTTCATAGCATTAATTCTCTGTCCCATTTTCATGATATAATACAAGTTCACTGTGTCTGTACCTAGATCTTAACCCTCATATATATATATTCATTATACTTGATTGCTGTTTCCCGCGACAGCGAGGTAGCGCCAGGAAACAGACGAAGAAAGACCCTTCCCCCCACATACACACATTTATACATACTTGCACATATATGCACAGTGCATATATATACATATATACATACATACACATGCATATACACATGTACATATTCACACTTGCTCGCCCCCATCCACTCCAGATGCCACCCCGTCCCATGGGAATTAGCATTGCTGCCCCCCGCGCCAGCGAGGTAGCACCAGGAGACAGATGAAAAGGCCACATTCGCTCACACTCAGTCTCTACCTGTCATGTGTAATGCACTGAAACCACAGCTCCCTTTCCACATCCAGG
>JAYMFT010217439.1:0-11409 GCA_038088735.1 Panulirus argus
CACACACACACTCTCTCTCTCTCTCTCTCTCTCTCTCTCTCTCTCTCTCTCTCTCTCTCTCTCTCTCTCTCTCTCTTCCCCCCGTCCAATCCTCACGTGAACTACTTAAAATTCTCCGTTGCTCACTTCACAGATAAGTATACGTAAGACTTCGTAGTACTCTTCCCTGACGTGTTCCCCGTAACTGCGACCCAAGGATCAGTTTTTCGCTGGAGATCTTCAACAGCCACGACCCCTACAGTATTTACCGTTTGCCTCACGTTCTGCACACTTGTGCGCTCCATGATGTAAACGTTATCATTCATCTGCTGTTGGTATGTTGCTCCCAGAGAGAGTATTTCCCAACCCAATAGACAGTATTCTCCCCGGACTATAGTTTCTCCCACGGAGTGGGAGAGGGAGCAGCCTTCCTCTCACTTGCCCTGCATTGTCTGCATAAACTCAATGCCTGGGGCGGGTTATTGCCACCTGGCCCCTCTCACCTGCCTGACTCTCACACCTCCTTCCATCCGGCTCTCACTTGCTCCTTCCCTCACCCCTCCCTCACATTGAGCCTCATGTCTCCGCCAGTGTTCCGGTGATACTGGCTTTAATGTAAGGAAGTCCATAGCCCCAGGATACCAAGGGACGCTGGCACGTGTGGTGCCTAATACTCCTCACTGTGTTATCATCAGCAGCAGTTTCGGGAGCAGCAGATGACAGCAGGCAACACTGAACAGGCGACCACACCTCCTGCAGACTTCCCGTGGCAAGGCAACTCGGTGCAACTGCAGGAAAGAAAATTGTCACGCTGAAAGTGAGCTTCAGTCCACATTCACTTTCCTTGAAGCACACCCGAAATGGGTGAATTATGATATGATTATGGGAGTAGACTTGGGAGGTTTTGGGATGAAGGCGGAGGCGGAGTTCCATTCTTCGACTGGTGTTAGAAAACGTGGGAAAGTGGATGCTCCACCTGGAGTGTGACCAGGTCCAGTGGGAGGGAGGGAGGTGGAGAGGGAGTAGGGTGCGCACAATGTAGTGAGGACCACTATATGGCGGTATGATGGAGAGGCCGCCAGCGAGGCTGGTGGCGTTCCCTTGCGTCGCATCACAGGAGGAAACATGATAGCCAGAGCCGCCCGGCAGTGTCGTCAGCGATCTCGCTTGCGACGCAGTTCCCTCACCAGGTGGGGCAGCAGCAGGTTCCAGGGTTTAGGTAGTCTGTTTGAAGGTGTGGGTGGTGGGTCATGGGTTGTGTGGGCGGACGTGCCGTACTTTGAGGTGGGGTTGGCCTAGGACGGTGTGTGTGGGTGAAGGAGTGTAGCGGATGTCGAAAACCGGGTGCGATTAAAGGGAAAGTGTGTGTGAGGTATGGGTCGTGCTGTGCTGAGCCGTTTCACCAGCCTGTGTTAAGGTCACCGGGGCAGTGACAACATACCTGGCTAGGATCACCGAGGCTCTTTTGTTTCCGCTCGGGAGTCCTGCCTGGACGGTGACCTGTGCCCCCTTAATGCACGAGACTCTTCCTGCCAGGCGTTTCTTGCTCCTCTGGTCACCGGAAGTTGAGTCAGTGCTTTAAAGTCTGGTCAGCCTCGGTAACCCGCGGAGGAAAACAGGTCGTTGCTCGTGAGGTACGTACGTGGCCGAACGTGGGATAATCCGAGCGAAGAAGGGGCGCTTGCTGGGTCCTCCTCAGGCATCACGCACCCTACCGGCTCATATGTTCAAATTTTATTGGTCAGTGGATTCGAACCCAGTTGTTGTGGACTCCCTCTCATATAGGCCTCCGTGAGCACAACAAAGCTGCTTCATCCAGACTTGCACTTGGTAAAGATGTTGAAAACATTGGGCTGTTAATCAGGAGCCTCAAGACTGTAATCAGGAAGGAACTAACACAACTCTTTAAAGCGAGTTGACGAGTTCATATAAACGCAGGTAGAAGCATTTTCCTTTTTGGTGAAATGTATAAAGTGGAACATGTATATGTGGAGATTATAATGAGATTAGCAAATTCCAAGATGTATATACAAGACTAAAGAAAGGCTGTTGGCACTGTTGTGAATTGTAAAGTTTATGGCCAGAGATGTGGACACAAACTAGAACACTGTGTCGTAGAATAGGGAAATATGGAGCCTTTTAGGGATCGGTCTAAACAAACCCTGCAAAAAAATGACACAACACCTATTCTTGATGAGAAGATACCTGAAATTCTAAGACTGTATCCACTTTTTGCATCTAGTCGGTAAAACTTTATCACATGAAAGACAATGTAATGTGTGTAATGAAGCTTATGTAATGAGCCAATTTTCGTAACAATTTATGTCATGAATATCAGCCCACTGGGGTCTCTCAAAGACATGATGTGGTCTCTTGTGATCCTACTGCGCTACCGCTCACAGGATGAGCATGGGGTGCACGATAAACTAGCCCGAGATAACGGCACAAATTAAATCACGTAGAGACGAGGCATAGACGTGTTTTACACTTGTAGGGCCCCAGCGTGTGTATGTGTGTGGTTGGCAAGGGTTATAGAGTGTGTGATTAAAAGTGATCAACTCGACTATTGTTTCCACGTATTTTGATGGACTGGGAAGTGCTACATGTGACGGCCCGAGGTCGTTGTCGTCAGGTGTTGGTGCCACCATAGCAGGTCCCTGGAGGACCCGGGAGGAGTGACGTGAGGTCACGCCGTCTGGGAGGCTCGTTTTTTGTCTGCGTGATTGGGATGTCTGCGTGATGACCTTCCCAGATAACCTCGCCATTAACACAAGCACTGCATGACTCTGCAACTTCATGCCCAAGCCCCCGAGCGGACCTGACTCTCTAAATACTGGGGTGACACACCAGGAATCTCGGTCAGGATCTTTGACTTGTTTCCCAGCGCACATGTGGCTCCGTATTTTGCTGTGGCACACGTGTAAAAAAAGTGACTGACATCCCGCACAAGGCGCGCCAGGTGTCACCACCGAAGACACACACACACACACACGGACCACAGTGATCGTTCCTTCCCCGGAGGTTCTCCATAAGTGTGATCAGCAACCGTTCTCTGCCTGTACCTTCCCTCGTCCATGGGACGGTAGCCATGGAGCCTGTCAGTGACGGAGCAATGATTCGAACCTCATGACTTCTGTCCAGGCTGGGGGGAGTTGGGGGAAGACCGGGTTAAGGAGGAGGATACTAATTGAGGAGCTTCTTGAGGTAATAACACTCGAAGGTCATTACGCTGGTCCATTAGGCTACAGGCATTGTAACTCACCATCCGGCACCGACCCTGTAGACTACAGGGACCATAACCCACTGTCTAGCGCTGACCCTGTAAGCCACAGGCAACTGTTACTCACCCAGTAAACGCCCTCAGCACAAGTTTACTGACTCCCTCGTGTTATTAACTCATTTAGCCTCCCTTTCTCCACATTAATTACCCTCTCACCCCAGACATGCAATGGCTCTGGCCCAGACCCCGTGTGCTCTCGTTTATCTTTATGTTTGTTATGTAAATGGATGGGATGGAAGAGATATTGGTAATGATTTGGACTGAATTTGGGAGGGTTGCTAATTACAGCTGATACCCTAGTTAATTGTCCTCTTAGGGAAATTAAAACTGGCATTGGACCCGAGATGGTTAGTGGGAGGGTTGGGTCACGCGATGCTCTGGGTTTCGCTCGGACTCGAAACATCTGGCAACACTGGACGTGCATGACCAGGGCTTTGCACGAGGGGGGGGGGTGTTTAGATATACAGTGTTACTGCTTTAGTGACGCTGGTTAGGGCAGGCACGGCAGGCCTTCTCTGACGCAGCCGTTGGTTGTTGGGGTGACATAGGCACGGCGCGGGCTGATCCTCCTCGCCCACCCCTTCCCCCGTCCAGCGGCAGTGAAAGTGGGCGGCAGTGAGTGGCGGCATTGATGGGTGGTGAGGGCAGCAGGTCAACCGCAGTTTCTGTGCCGCAGCCGCAGTGACGGGCTGACGATGGCCGCTGACCCTCCCTGCAGCACAGCTGACGCTGGTAGTATCTGTGTCCCGTACTCTGCTTTCGGCCATGCAGATTCTCTCTCCTCAGTCCCCCAGCAGAAGACTCCCGCCTCAGATTTTAGAATGATATTAGATACATATAGCCTTTCAGTCACACACACACACACACACACACGTACGTACGTTCAACCCAGGGTCAGTGTGGTAAGTGAAACGTGCCCTTGAACACTTATATGGGTTACTTTTTCCCCTGACACACAGGTTGACCATAACTGTATAACTCTCACAGGTAATGTTAATCTCTGAGTGGATTCTCTAGGTTAGTCTGTGCCTCAACAGCCGGGTCTGGGAGCAAGGTGTACCGTTGCTTTCCTGCTGAGGCTGTCAGAAGCTGTGGCCCGTCCCACTTTCCCAACACAGGCTCGCCACTGAGGCACAGTTTCTGGTATACACAGCCAAATTTTTCTCTCCATTTTGCGTGCAGCACCTTCTGGTGCCGAGCTGGTTGTTGCCTATTTTTATTGTGCGGGAGGGGGAATTCTACACTCGTGGGGGGTCCCCCTCCTTTGAGCATTCTCTGCTGCCATACAACTTTAGAGATTTGTGTATGGTGTCTCCATTAATCATATCCACTATTTTCTCCATGTGGATTTATCTTGTTTTGATTTTAGTGGTGTTCATTTGACAGTCTTGGTGTCCAGTGTCCGTAGGGAGAGATCTGCCTTCCACTGAGGATGTTCTGTACGTGTTGGGTGTCGGGAACTAGAGGCAAGGATAGTGTGTCTGTGTTAGTGGGACCACTAGGTAGGGGGAACTGGGTGCTGCAGTGGACAGTAGAGGGAGGAAGAGGGAGAATATGCCCAAGGTCGGGTCTGCATGTTGCCCTGGGGCATGACAGCGATGCAAGCGGTGGCCCCGGGCTCAGAGGAACGTCGTCAACGTGATTACAAGTGACCGATGTGTGGCACCAGCTGCTGATGTGGCACGTTAGCCCTTGGAATGACATATTGACAGTTCCAAGTGTTTGTGTCAAGGAGCAGAAGTATACCGTCGAGGAGCAGTCAGGGTTTCCGTCTGTTAGGCGAGATACGTGGGGTGGGGGGTGATGGGAGTGAGGGGGCGGCGACCCCCAGCTTGCTGTGGCTGGTCCTCCCTCCTCTCCTACCGACCGACCGACCGACCGACCAGCCTGCCGTCCTGGCCCGACTCCAGGTCAGGATCACGTCCCGTTACTACAGGTCGTCCGACCCCACACCCAGACTGTCCCCTCCCTGACCCAGCACCGGGTCTGTTGTGCTCGTGTGCTGTATTGTAGGTTGGGAAAGGGGAGAGAGCAGGGAGATGGAAGGGGAGGGTGGAGAATAGGGAGATGGAAGGGGAGGGTGGAGAATAGGGAGATGGGAGGGGAGATTGTAGATGTCATTTTTTCCTTGGTCGACGTGTCTCTAGATTCTTATCCTCATTGTGGTCCAGTTGTACAGGACCACGTCCTCCTCCTCCTCTCCCCGCTGGGATAATAACCCTCAGGTTCCACGAATCTGGTCAACGTTTTTCGGGACAGACTCAAAAACCTTGCGACATTTGGTGTCATTATAACCGTTTTATGATTCGCTTTGATTCCTTTACAGAATTGACACCGAGCCAGAATGTCGTGTTTAATAAGGACCCCAGTCTGGTGAGAGAGCAGATTCTATCATTGTAATCAGAGGTATTTATGAATTATCTTGAAAGAGGTCTCAGTAGCCAGTCGGTCGTCATCTTCGTTCAATCTGCAGTTCCTCTATTGTATCCTTCACAGACCAGGATCTGTGACATCATCCCACCGTAATATTCAACGCCCCTTAAACCCGGTATGGCCGAGTCTTATCGATCTCTGGTATCAGGTGTGTGGTTTTTCAAATTCCTTGCTCTCGCCATAACGGAGTGGGAAGGTATCCCCATTAGATGTGATATTTACTCACTGGAAGACTTGGTTGATGTTTGCTGCGCTGATTCTCATGTTATCCTCAGGTGACGGTACCGTTCCTGTTGTCGTGTGCTTGGGTCATGCCAGGTGGTAGGCCTGGGCAACAGGAGGGGAGAGGGGGAAGCCCCTTACCTTGTGACGGTGGTGGAGGCTCCCCTGCCCTCCATACCTGGGACGTTGGTGTCACTAGTGTAGGTTCTGTTTATCTACGATTCTGTCTTCCATCTGCAGTCTCTGTCCGTGTAAATCTGTCTCTCTGTCTGCCAGCCCACGTTGTTTGTGTCCTTGTCTGCCTGTGTCTTTCCTTCTCTCTTTGTCGGCAGGTTGTGGTTGCCATGTGTGTGGGCATTAGTTGGTGATTGTTGTGGTGTTGTGCATGTATGGGGAAGAACTGCTCCGCACATGTCAATGGGATACATCGTGTTAATATAGATATTTACAGTGAAAATATCCCGCATAAGTTCTTTGTCCTTTGGGAGGGTTACACTTGGAAGGAAGATATATTCTTTGTTTCCCTAGTAAATCTTTCGTGGTCATTGCTGAGACCAGGGGTACATATGGCCGCCCGTCACACTGGGGTTGTATAGTTTGCCTTGGCTCGCGGCAGAGGTTTGGTGCAGCACCTCGCGTAGTGAGGCGGCTCAACCCGGTCGTGGAGAGAGACTAAGGTGTGTGTGGATCATGTAGGGAAGGGCAGGGAGGCAGCTGTTGGTGTGTGTGGAGCGATGAGGCAACACTGCCGCACCAGTCATCATGGTGTGGCGGGACTTGGTGATGAGTGCCATTGGTGCCTCAGGACCAGTAGTATTGGTATAGCGGGGCCTGGTGAGTGCTACAGCACCAGGGCAGCAGCCGCGCTTAACCCCTCACTTTCACCAGTATCGGCGGGACCGTTAGCTCCGCTCTCGGTCACCAGGCCAATGCCTGACGAAGTTTTCGTGGTTTTTTGTCTGGTAACCGAGCAGACGTGTGGGGGTCCTGGGAGGGAGGGGAGACTGCCTCTGTCTGGTACCTGTTCGTCTGTAGTGTCGTCAATCCTTGTGTACAGTGCACGTCTCGTGTGAATATTGACAATGGTGTGAAGTGGTCTACGGTAGTTCTCACAGTTTCTCTCTTCCCCTACAGGTATGTGGTGGTGGTGGTGTTAGGTCGTCGTGTGTGTAAGGCACAAAACACTGTGTCTGGCCCCAGCGTTGGAAGAGCTGCAGACCCAGGTAATGTATAGGAAGTGTTTACAAGGAGCATGACAGGTATTGTATAGTGCCTTACGCAGTTGGGCTTGAGGGTTCTCCTTCCTCTTGTGTCGTCATGACCTCGAGTATGTCAGCGGTGGGTTGGTGTCAGTGGACGGGTGGTGGTGAGTGGTGATGGTGATCTTAACAAGACTGTCTCACTCTCGATCGGTGGTGCCAGTGTGGGCCAGAAGACCCAGACCCGGCCACACCACCTTCAGCCTCGGCCACACCACCGTCAGAACCGGTATTTCGCTCCGTGGTTCCCAGCAGCAGCAGGAGCAGCACTCCCCTCCCCGAGCCACCTATCCCTCCGTCTCTCCCCCCACACCTGCCTGGTCCAGTAGATCATCCCCTCTAGACAGGATGACCTGGTGTTTCCCCTCACCAGGTCACCCCTCCTCCGGCCTGGGAGGTGAGAGGTGGCAAGTCACTAGCCCCGACAGGTCAGTGGACCGGGGGTGGCCAGGGCACCTCGGTGGGACCACATGTAGGTCAGCTGGCCCGGACATGGCAGCAAGATTCCATAAATGTATCTTTCTTGAGCTCGACCCCGGCATTACCTGGTGCCCGTGGTGCGCCAAGCCTGGGTTACTGCCTGTGGAGGAGTCACTGTGGCTGGCATGGAGAGAGGAAAGGTGAGAGTATGGGAGAGCGGCAGGGGGAGAGGGCCATGGCCGACGGGTACATGGTGTTATCCTGTCTTAAGGAGCATTAAGGCAGCCGGCGTGTCTTGCAACCCGAGAGGGACGCGTTCCCTCCCTCCTCGCCCTCCCCCCGTCTGGGTCCTTGACGTCAGGCACCCCTCTGTCACAGCGCTCCACCCCCCCTCCGCTCCTCATAGTGTATAACATCGTCAGACTCCCCCCCCCTGCTCCCCCCACCTTTGGGTGCATGACTTCAGACGTTTCTCCGTCACAACGTGTGACGTCAGACGCCCCCTCCCTGCCTCCTGGTTCGTGACATACGACGCTCCATGCAGGAGCGGGCCACCAAAACACTGATAAGAGAATGTGACGGGCGAGGGGGGGGGGGAACTGTGGCTCTCTGGGTGAGAGAGGGGTAAGGGGGGTTGAGTTCGGTGCGAGGAGAGCTGGCAGTTGGCAGGAAGGGTTGGAGGTGCCGATGTCAGTGGAGGAGAGGGGGTTGGCAGAGGCGGCGGGGAGGGAGGGGCGACGGAGAGACGTGTCAGCGGGTGGAGGGGCGTTGTGCGGGGGGAGAACAAAAGAGGCGGAGGAGGAGGTAAGGGAGCCCGGTGCCGTCGTAGACAGGTGAGCCACTGAGCCATCTAACCGGTTTTGCCCGATTGATGGCGGGTGGCAGGGAGTTGACCTGACCCGGGGAGCGAGCATAGCGTGGGAGAGGAGCCCGGCTGGGAGTGGGAAGGACGGGTGCTGGAGGGAAAGATGGGGTGTTTATAGGGAAGTCTGGGGTGAAGACGATGACAGGGAAGCGGGGAGAGAATGAGGGAGTGGTAGGTGGAGGGATGGAAGAGAGTACGGTGATAGCCACGGGGGTGGAGGTGAGGCGGACAGCACTCCGGGCAGGAGCCACCAGGGAAGAAGGCAGCATGAGCAGGCTTAGAGGTGGGGTGGGTCATAGATGGTCACGGCAGACTGATGAGACGTGCCAAGAGCCCTGTTGTCGTGTACTGTGTCAGACATCGGTAGGCACTAAGTGCAGACCCGGGGCTATTGTGAATGCAGATAAGCAGCTTGATGTGGACGGCTGGAGCGAGTGGGACTTTTCTTTGGACGACATATTAAGCAGGAAGGACTGAGATCGTGGTTCTAAACCAAGGTGTGGAGGAAGGTGTGCTCCGAATGGAAGAGCAGTGTACATATATATATAAAAAACTAATCTCGCCCTAAATAAGAGTAGCAGTTGATCAGAAGAGCAGAACTAATGGCGCCTGCCCCAGGGCTCCCAGCTCCGTAGAAGCAGCCTTAGTTGTGTGTGTATTGTAGGGTTTCCAAGGTCGGTAGATGTTACGGTGGTGCCGAGTATATTGATTGTTTTTAGAGTTATAGTCAAAAAAGTTGGGGAGGTTGTGAAGGGTTATAGAGATGTCAAGAACTCTTGCTAGGGGCGTCAGAGCCACCTAAGTTGCGTGTGATCCTTAGGGAAATTTGACCAGTTTTAAGATTTTAGTTTTGGCCTGAAGAGATGGTAGGTCGAGCGAGAGGAGATAGAGTGGATTTGACCGAAGTGGAGGATTGCAGTATGATTTGCAAGCCTGTGAGTGCATTTGATTATTGTTGGAAGGAAGGAAATCGTTGATTAAAATGGAGGAAGAGTGTAGGAGGCAAGACAGAACCCCAAGGGACACCGCTGGTGAGAGAGAAAGGCTGATCCAGCAGAGGTGAAGCCAGGTATGGGGGAGGAGAGGCTGTGGGAGGCGAGACTCCGTTACCTCACCCCGTCATGAGCTGTCGATAAATCAAGGCCGACAAGAGCACGATAGTCAGATGGGAAACGTCATCATTCTCAGTCGACTTCCTGATCATTTCTTTGGTGAGATTAATTACTGTCTCTTCTCCGCTCGCCCTTATCTTTGTCCATTGCCTTGTTTGAGATTGCAAATTTTGTTTTTACTCTAGTGGGTGTTGTGGAGGATGGTGTGGTGGGTGTTGTTCATGTGGAGCTATATATATCGTGGGGTCCCGGCCACGTGGCCAGCTTGACACTAGGGTAAAGCAATATCTCTCCTCTGGTGAAGACCCGTATATATATATTCCTGGCTCAAGGAACCTCCCTCGGCCTCAGAAACTGTATCTTAACCTTTGTTCCGGACTGGATAACTGGGAGTGGTAGCTGATGTATCTGGCGATTCCTCAAGAGAACTTTCGTATTTAAACGTCTCAGTTTTCCTCCTATAAACATGTTATGAGTAAGTAGCTTGATCCCCGGGACAACAACTGCTTGAGTGTGGGACATAGAAATGAGTAGGATCCGATGCTGAGGTTGTCTGTCTTCGGTAACGGGTCCGTTGCTGCTGCCACCCAGGGTGAGCTAGATGTGGCATTTAGTAGTGGCCTGTACGTCCCTCACCGGGTGACAGTGTAGCACGGGAGACACTCCTGTTGACAGTGAGGAGGTTCTCCTTATGGTTGGATCGTGTTCCCCGGCCCTGTGGCCACCCTCGGCTGCTGCTGCTGCTGCTGCTGCTGCCTCCCTGAGGGAAGCCAGTCAGCATCCGCCATATTGTTGGACGAGTCGAGAACTGATATGAACATGGCAGGGGAGCCTGGCTTGTTGTGTCAGGCCCAGGTGATGTAGGGGTGCTGGGCAGGGCAGGGGGAGGAGTGATGGGGCAGGGGGTGGAGTGATTGGGCGG
This sequence comes from Panulirus argus, assembly GCA_038088735.1. NCBI lineage: Eukaryota > Metazoa > Arthropoda > Malacostraca > Decapoda > Palinuridae > Panulirus > Panulirus argus. Next base: position 10,493 of record JAYMFT010217439.1, read on the forward strand.
GGCGGGAAAGGGTTGGGTGGTGGCTAGAGGCAGGGCATGGGGAGGAGTAGTGGGGCATGGCGGGATAGGGGTAGTGGCGGGGCGGGGCGAGGCAACAGGAGAAGCAGTGGGGCTTAGCGGGATTGGGGGAGTGTCGGGATAGGGATGTGGTGGGGCGGGGGGACGGAGTGGTGAGGGAAAGGGAGTGGTGGGGCGGGACGGGGCGGGGTTGCTAGGGAAGGACTGGTGAGGGACACAGGAGCCACGGTGTTGAGCGATGCGGGGAGGGATAGGAGCGGGGCGGGGCAGGGGGAGGAGTAGTGGGGCGTGGCGTGGCAGGGGGGAGGAGCTGTGGTGGGGCGGGGCAGGATGGTTTTATGCATACGGCATTGCATCGTTTATTTGCTTGATATTGCAGAACCTGCGCCGTGTGTAGAGTGTGTCCAGGAAGACGTCTGGGGAAGACCCTTTCCCACACTCTAGCCATGACTCACCTGTGTACTGGGTCACGCACCTCAGGTAAACACAACACACACAACCACAACATGGGACCGTAACAGACGAATCCAGGTCCCGAGGTGGCGTTAACTCCTCACTGTCGAGCCTACTGGAGGTGGTAGAGGGCGGGTCGTCGGCCATGGCATTTTGTCCTCAGAACGGAGCTCCCTCCCAGCCAGTCGAAGTCAGCAGCCACGTTGTGATGGTTTGTGTCTGGTCAGCGTAGGATGGCAGACATTTGGGACTCGCTCTGTCCATGCTCGGGAGTCAGACACTAGTTTAATGGAGATGCTTTTGTCCAGGTCAGACATATCGACATAGTTTCACAGCTTGTAGATAATAAATGAAAGGTACATACAGGGCTTTATACACACACACACACACACACACACACATATATATATATATATATATATATATATATATATATATATATATAT
>JAYMFT010217450.1:0-11409 GCA_038088735.1 Panulirus argus
AGGGCCCGGCCTTGATGTGGACTTTTGTCCGTGACTGGAGCCTTCAACATAAAAAAAAAAAAAAAAAAAAAAAAACACGCATGGCAGAGATTATTCTGGCGGGAATGGAAGCATTTATCCCCTTTTCCTCCAAGACTACTACTTCATCCAATCCATGGTTCAACCGCTCCTGTTCAGAGGCCATTCAGGCGAGGGATCAGGCATATCGGGCTTGGAAAAACTCTGTTTACTCTGGCTTCCACTCAGCTTTATCACTGTCCGTAATCACTACAAGCACGTTATCCGGGAGGCGAAAAGTTTTTTCATTCAAAGGAAAGGCGATTACCTCTCCTCGTTTTCCACTGAAAGGTCTTTCTGGTCTTTAGCTAAGGGCATCTCTAACAACTTCTGTCGCTCTACATTCCCTTCACTGTTCCGTTCAGACTGTACTTTAGCTTTCTCTCCCGTTAATAAAGCAACTCTTTGGTTCCCGTTTCTCCTCTAGTTCCACCATGGATGACACTAACATTCCCTCACCCCCTGATGCTCCTCTTGCTAATTCTGTGCCTCTTCCTGTAATCTCTTTTTGGATGGTCCGAAAAGCGCTTCTTTGGACACAAGTAAGGCACATGGTCCTAATGGCATCCATCCCCGTGTACTGAAAGAGTGTGCCTCTGAACTTGCACCTGTGCTTGTTCGTCTGTCCTGTTTGTTTAAAAACCAAAACTTCTTCCATTTCTAAGAAGGGTGACCGTTCTGACCCCCCTAACGATCGTCCTGTTGATTTGACATCTACCATTTCCAGAGTCGTTGAATCCCTCCTCAACTCCCATATCCTTAAACACCTCGAAAATCAGTGTCTTTTCTCTGATCACCAGTATGGCTTCCGTAAGGCGAGATCCACAGGTGATATTCTTTCCTATCTTATTAATGTCTGGTCGTCATCCCTGAAAGATTCTGGGAAGTCATGTGTAGTTGCCCTCGACATATGTAAGGCTTTTGACAGCGTGTGGCATCGACGTCTAATCTCTTAAGCTCCCCCCCTCTTTTGGCTTTCCTCCCTCACGCAATACTCGGCTAGCTGCTGCGTCACATGATTACTGTGGGGCCATCAGCAACTCAAGGGTGGGCAGTTTGATACCTGCCTCTTTCTCTACACGTCGAAGCTTTGGAACTATCTACCTTCTCATGTCTTTCCCAATAGCCATGACTTGGCATATTTTAAAAGAAAGATTTTTCACTTTCTCAAAGTCTGATACTTTCACTTCTCTTCTTTTTTCCTTTTTATAATTCTCTGTATATTTCAATCAAGGCCCGGCCTTGATGTGGACTTTTGTCCATAACTGGAGCCTTCAACATAAACGATAGCGGTAGATAGCGTAATCTGTTATGGTGTTGGATCTTTGGTTTCTGGACTACGTTGTAAAAAGTCGCATCGGTATCTATTGTGCTACAAATGATGACAAAGTAAAGGTGTCCTCATCTCAGGGGATTGCCCTGCAGTACCTTAGGAGAACATAGATATAAGTGGAGAATTTTTTGAAATTCTGGTAAATTTTCGTTTTTAGGGCTCTGAAAAACCTACTCATGGAAGAAAGGCGAGTCTGTTTTCCCGATGAGTTTAAAGAAAGCTGAAGTCGTATAAAGTTCCTCCCAAAAATATAACCAAAGGTACTTTCCCTAACCAGGTGGTTTCCCGTGGAACGCCTTAGTCGGAGTTCACTACAAACTTCTTAAACTCGAACGAGAATGTGAAAATAGGTATATATTTGTAAAGGTCGTTTAAGGTTCCATTAATCTCTGGTCCCAAAGGATATTAATGAAAACAAGTGGAATAATTCCCGTACAATGTATCCCTATATTTTTCACGTGTTAATTGTATTATTTCGTGACTAGGCTGACTACAGAAAATATCTTGTTTCGTCAAACGTAGCAGCTAGTCTTGTGTAAAGTGGTTAAAAGAAATGATACAGGAACAAAAAGTGAAGTATAACAACCACATTCTGCTTGTTGTATCTATGGGGAAGATTTTAGTGTTACTGTGTTTAAATGTTCGACTTAAACTCCAACAGTTTTGTTTAAAATTCTTGCAAACCCATTTACTCCCCTCACAAAACTGCTTTGCATATTGAGGCGAAAATTCTCTTCCCTTGCGTTGACTAGATTTAAGTTTTAAGGTTTATCGGTATTTCACGTTTTTGTTTGTTTGCCTCCCAAAGGGATATTGCACTTCGCTTATCACGTCTGCTGTTCTTGGCTCCCGGATTTTGCATTAAAAGCCGAGCTGCTGCTTAATCCCCTCTTCAATTCTATTTTTGTTAACCCACCTTTGGATGTGTAGTCTTGTGATCTTTATACGTTTGTAACTCGATACCTGCATATATGAACAACATTTTCTAAATCGAAGCAAAATTTTCCAGATTTAAAACAATTTTATCTCCGTGATAAAGTATCACTTATATTAATTCATGGCTAGGAATATCGGTAAAGTGAATTTTCAACTAACTTGATCGCAGCCTCAGAAATTTCTCTCGCATCTTTAGTTAACCATCAGATGTGATTATAATCCTAAAGACTCGTTACGTCCAGAGTTAAGTTTATGGCGTGTAGTTTGTTTCAGGGAAAGCATTCACAGCACAGAAGGGTATCTGATGCTGCTAAGATCATCAGATGTTTCCGCTAGCTTTTAAGGTTTTAATATGTCTACATACAGTGTGTGCGTGTGTTACGGGGAATGAGTTGTATGCTCATATATATATGTACCATATCTTTACACTTTCGTATACAAACACAGACACACCAGCCTGAGCCAGGTACCCATCTATCGACCAGCTCTAAGGGGAGGATGAATACATTGGTTGGGTGTAGGCAGGAGTGCAGGACACTGAACAAGGTGGGGTTAAGTACGCTGATTTGAGGAATACAAAGTTCAAATGCTTTGAGATTTTTGTGTCCCTGAAACAGTACAGATGACTTTTTTCTGGACAAGTAGCGAGCGATCTAACACAAGAGTTATCCCCTTATGTCTGTTTCAGCATCCTCATACGAAATCGTGTCGGATTAGTTTGTTTATATTTGAGATTTAACTTAGTTTGTATCTCGACGGTAGATTTGCAGAACTAAACGTAGAGGGCCCACGTGTTAAGTAGGTCGCTCTCTTTTTGTAAAGGGTGTGAATGGGAAACTTGGCCGCTTTTTCATTCTTTTTGTTTTTCTACGCTCTACTGATAGGATTACCCCATGTTCACTCCATGAACGACTGCGCTACTGAGCAACTGCGAGGGCAGACTGGAACAGTTCCGGCATTTCTGGTGTTCGTAAATGCCTGTAAGATAGCTCTATTTTCCGAGTGAGACTTGGAATCATTGTCGTACGTGTGATATGTTAGTGTTAGGCTGAAATGTCCACAGGTCTCCCAATCCGTCTAGCTGGTTCTGAATACTATTGGATAGTTTCTATTAGGTCATCATAAAACTCCTCCTCGGTGCATTCTGGTAGAACTCGAACCAGCCGGACGGTGAGAAAGTTCTGACGCTGATCATGTGGATTTTTGAGCAGTTTTCGTTTGAACTTCCCTCCAGGGAAGATAGTATTAGAAACATTAATATTGGTTATGCTTTGATGATCACTCGGCGTATCATGAACAAAAAGAATGTGCAGTATGAGATATGTTGAGCCCTACACATAGATCTAACCAAGAACATGCGCTGGATCTTGGAACCCTAGGAGCTGTACATTACCATATGAAATAGTAGTGTTAGCTGCTGCCCGGTTGGAATGATATGGCTGGCATTACCAATTAATGTGTCTAGCGCTGAAGGAGGGTAAAGTTGAGTGGCACTTGTGTACCGAGACATGTTGGGAGGGAAAGGAGGACATTCTTTCACATGATCAAATACACTCCGTATAATGGCATCCAGTGTCTCACGATCATGGCTCCCCTGAAGTTGGATTTTCGTAAAAATCTCTAAGATGGTGGACCGGCTTTGCTATTTCCTTCTCTAGTTTGCGCGAAGCTTCCTTTTGAACCCGCAGCACATGCTTGTATGCCTCTTCCTGATGCGCTTGTAGTTGTGTGACACTCTTGAAATTGATTTCACATAGTCATCAATGTTCAGCCGCCTCCACTTCCAAGCGGCACAGTGAACCTTGTCAGTCATCTCCCTCAGTGAGATGTGAACCCAGAGAGTATCCACTCGCTACCTCGAAGCATTCATTTTAAGCTTCTTCCAAGCTTTCATTGTCTGGAATTTTGCTAATGCCTTTGTTCGTACCTAGTATCGGCAACCTCTGACTCTGTGGTGTTAACTTCGCTTTCGATAACTAACAAGTTACAGCGATGTCACTCCTTCCTCTCCGTGGCCTGTGAACCTGAGAGTATCAAATCGTGGATTCGAAGCCAAACGTGGGTAAACAGAGGCGTTCCCTGAGCTCATGCCTTAAGACCACTTCAGTCATCCTTTGACACCACTGGTACGTTGATTGTGGTATCGATGTTGATATGACCCAAGTGGGAAATATTAAGTCATAAATGGAAATGGCTTTTATTGAAGACTAATGATGAATGATATTACCCAGCGCTTGATCATGATTTGACTGCCAGAGATGGAGTCACATTGGGCGGGGTTGGTGAAGGGGTGAGGGCGGTTGGAAATAACACATTGTGTGAGGATACATGGAAGTGAAGGATGTCGGGCCCGCCTCTTATAATCCTAACTTGAAACGGCGGAATGAAGACTTTTGCAAAAAAGAAAACTATATTATTTTGACAGCTTTAGTGATAAAATTGTACAGTAATCTTCGTACAATGTCATTCTTTATCGGCACTTTTTTTTTTTCTTCCTATTGCAACCCTGCACACCACCCTAGTCCTCTGCACTGTGGCTTAATTGTTCAAATGCAATGGATGGAATGCATTATTTTAACAGAAATCTTTCTACAGCCTGATCCTACTGAAGACGCACGGTAACACGTAATCTTCGTATCTATAAAAGGATACTTATCATATGCAATCCATAGAACATCACAGAAGAATAATTTTGTAAAGTTTTGTTAAGAATTTTACAGTATGTATGACTGCACCCTCTATGAACGAGTGTTCATACGTGACTGATGTTGTAATCATTATGTAAACTTAATTGGTTTCCTGTAATGTTGAACATGTGATTTGGATTCAGTAAGTAAGAAACGCAGCATAATGTAGGACGTCAGGGAAAATGAAGCCAATGGTTGACTTTTTCTTGAGTGTGGCTTGAGTGTGGTGGGAGTGAGGTTCTGTGGTGGTCGTCGTCACTGTGGGATCGGTCACTTATTAACTCTGAGTCAGTGATTCACACAGATGCTGAAACTGACATAAATCGATGATTACAAGGAACTCTTTATATTACTTCGCCTTGGTGAAGAGCAATGAAATAACTTTAAGTATATACCCAACGCCATTATACTTAACCTTTTAACAGCATAAATGATAAATAGGAAAATGACAGTCTGTTATTTGGCCAGCCATTTTATCTATATCCATTTTGCCGGTTTATTGAATTTATCTTACGCGATGCTGATTTATCACTTATTAAACCCCGTATGTCATTCAGTTCTTCAGATGAGCTCTTGTAATTAAAGTTTCTTAACATACAGCGGCAAAACATGTTCATGCTCTAGGTATTGCCGAAAGCTAACAAGGACCACAGGTTATATATTTTTACATGAAACAGCGGACAGGATGCAGTAACTTTATCCAAACCAAACCAACACCACAATATGATATCTCCATTCCCCTAATGATAACTTACACACCACAACGTATAGGTGCACCTGTGCTTATAGCAAAAACCATTCTTTTGTTGTAGGATGCAAACGGGTATTTCTTTTTCATAATGATTATACTTAGAAATGTTTTACAGCTTCCAGGGTAATTATACTGAGAACAAAACAGTTGAACGATTATTCAAATATATCACTTACATACCACATAGGTGTTAAGAGGTACCCGTTACTACAACCCGATAGGTGTAAAGGTCACCCTAAAGTTGGTGATATTTGCTGCTGTGGCTGGAGGGAAGGACACGGCCTGTGGGTGTGCGCCTGTTTGCTGATGAAAGGAGAGGAGGAGAGGTTAGTTGCGTTATATTTCCGACCTCTAACACAAGATGCGAATGACGTCCTAATTTGCGATTAACGTCATTCGGCTTTTTTAAATAGCCCTGCTTATTTCTGTATTTGCTAAATAGAATATTGCCTTGTACGTAAGTTTCAACTATCAGCGTCCTCCTCTCTCGCCACTCTTCACTCCCTACTTTGTCATCCCCCCTCCCCTAACACACACACACACACACACACACACACACACACACACACACACACACACACACACACACGCGCGCGCGCGGCCCCAGTCGTCTACCGCTCCCCCACCACAGGCCAGTCGTGAAAGTTTCGAAGTAGCGAGTCGATACTCCGTGTTCACACCTCACGGAAAATGGGGATTGACAACGCTGACAGTCCCGGTTGCAGGTAGGGGCAGCTGCCCGATTCCCCACCAAAGACTGATGTAACGGAAGGGTCGGGACAATTGGAAGTTGGACTGTAGGTGTCCGAGAGGCAGATAGTGCGGAGGAGGGTGTGGTCTCGACGGGTGTAAGAGCTGCAGATGTAAGGAGAAATGGGGCTCCAGAAGGTTCCCCATCCTCCAGCCAACTAGCACCCATAGGGTGTAAGTGTCTGTTGCTCAGGAACACGTTGCACCTTGTCACTGCTGGATGGTGGCTTGGACACGGGGTAGCCGTCGCGTTAGGCTCGTACACCCACAGTAAGACTGTTCACTCGCTTCATGATGACTGCAGCGTTTCCATCGAGAGGTCCACGTTTACATATGATCACCGGCGCAGGTCCCACACCTGGAGGCATCTGGAACGCCAACGGCGGGGACGGGGGAGGTACGTAAAAATCCTGTCGTACCTTCCAGATGGCAGCCTGATTTTAATGCGTGACGAGATATCGGGAGGGCCGACCCACTCTTTTACAACTATTTTGCGGTCAGGCAGCCGTCGAGGATTTATGACATTGTAATCGTGAAGGAGAGAAGACCCGCGGCCTCGTTAACGGTCCGTTAAGGATCACAATGTATTACTAGTCTGGCTACTTTGGCGGTGGGTCTCGTACCTTGTTGCCACTATATTCGGTGCCAAGTAGAAGTTGAATGAAATTCTGGAAGTTGGTGATGAAGACATAGTTATCTTAATCACGTTTTGTTGCAATGGTATCGTCTATGTTTCCTATACTAACTGCGAACATCCTTTGATGTCTCTGAATGAGATTAGGGAAGTCGAGCGTCGTCAGTTTCGGTGTCTAAGGTGTCTGTGTGTCAGGAGTAGCTTTAGAACTGTCTTTACTAACGTGGTTTCTTAGTGATTTACTGCAGACGGGCTAGCAGTCTCTCCCATCATCCGATACGTTACTGTATCTTCCTTTCTTCGTTAAGCTGACCGTCATGAACCACAGTGGCTTCATGTCAAGAGAACGGTAAACCGAGTCCTGTGACTGTTTTAAGGGCTAAAAGGCGTTGTGGCTGTGGTTCCTGGTTGTGATTTTGACCAGGCGAGGGGAAGGCACTGGCCACACACCTTGCTCGCTTTTCACTGCACTGTACACTGAAATCACTGTTACAGGGGGAATGCTCTTGGTAACTGTCATTGGCACAGTTTCGCACGAGCCACCTTGGCTGTTACTGGCGCTGGCATGATGCAACAGAAACTCTGCGTCCAGGCCGGTTGGTAAAACGTTGACTTGAGGGACACGCATGATGCCTGAGTCACACTTCCTGCTTCTGTGCCAGCGTGACCCGTACTGATATGGGGTCTTGTGTGTCGAATTGGTTTTCATAGTGATGAGCGGTGTCCAGGACATAACGGGAAAAGACAAAATCATATATGCTTGGCAAGTAGAGCTTTAGGAGGGTGCATGCCTGTGAAATGATTTTAAAGTCTGAACCGAGGCGGCGGTTGTCTAGTGCAGGGGAACCTATGAATACAGTAAAGGATGATGTATGAAGCTGGATTACGTTCATTTTTGTTTGCTGAATTGGTGGTTGGGTTCGGAATGATGGGTGTGAGAAGCGCCAACGACTGTTGCAAACCGCGATGAGCATCGTGAGGTGGGATTATCTTGGCGGTATCTGACAATATCTTTGGTTGGTTGTGCAGGTGTTGAGTGTTTTTGGTTGCTAGGCAGCTGCTTATTGTTCTGAATGTTTTTGTGTGGTTTGTAGTTCTATTTGCTTTTGACAGTAAATGAACAGGCTAGTGAAGATTGGAGTAGGTGGATTGTTTGTAGAGATGCTACAGCATTTTTTTTTTTTTTTTTTTTTTTTTTCTGGTAAGCGTTCTGAGGTGGTTTATGTTAGTGCTTTTGTGTTAATGTCTGTGATCTGGGGAGTGAAAGTCGTGTGCCGTACACCATACCCAGTGTGGTATGGTTGAGGATTTGTCGAACAGGTGTGATCGACCATTAAGGGTGACAGGGATTCTTGTCTAGCAGAGGTTAAGAGGGTGACTGTAGACCTGTGTGGTGGTGCTGGCATTGTTTGGGGTAAGGCGCTGTTCTAATTATGTGGGAGTTCCATATTAATTGCTGATGGGATAACGTTACGTTACTGTGCTGTGGTTGATGTTATTTGAATATTCAGGACTTTCGCGTTGGTTTGTAGAACTGCATGAGATGGCGGAAGATCAGACAGGAAGAAACTGAAGAAGGTTAAAGAGAGAAACATTCCCTTGGGAACTCCATTCCAGAGCTCTAAAATTTTGGAAGTGATTTGTCAGTGGCTAGCTTTGCGGTCATAAGATATTGGCAAACCTTTTCTCTGTTGGAGGAATATAAGTATCTTTTGTGTGATACAGCGGGTGTTCGCGTCGAATGCTTTATTGATGCTTAGGGAGCACGAGGTGGGTTGCGGATGGTCGAATCCATGCGGTGTGTGAGGCAGATGTACACATTGCGGTGTGGTCGTTGTGGCTGAGAGTTATGTTCACCTCTCAGTGGTTAGGTTATTAATGGTGTTTAAGAAACTGACCTTGATATGTCTGCTCTCCATTAATGACCTGTTAAAGATTTGTACGATGAGACAGACCCTGTCCGCCCCCGCACAAACTCGCTTTAAAGGTATTTTTGCATGTAGGTGCAACCTGTAAGCGGGTTTCTCGTTATGCTCTATCATATTCTTCATACAGTGTGGTCGTCCACCCCCTCCCCCCAATTTTAAAGCCTGGCATGGTATACTGAATTGGTGAATTTATAAATGTAATCAAACTTGCAAAGGAACTGTGAACAGAGCCCTGAAAAATTCCATTCCACATAATGGAGTAATGTAGCCGTCACTGATGCCCACTTGTTCAAGATACACTGGAACCATAAATTTTTAAGCACTTGACTAATTATCTTGTTCAAAGCTGTAGAGCTGTCTAGCAGGTAAATCCTTTACTTAGCCGATAAAAAAAAAATACAAAGGGTCAAGGGAACTAAAATCAGAACAGCAGCAGCAACAGCAGTAATAGAAAGTCCCCAGTGAATTTACCGTATATAGTTTCTCACGAGGTTTCCTGGCTGAAAGAACAAAACGTTTGAGAAATGTTTTCTTAAATCCCTGTGGACACAAGTGGACACAAATTAGAGGATTTGAAAATGCAGCCGAGTTAAGTGCATAGAGAAACAAAGAAAGCAGAGTGTGTGTTTACGTGTACATGTGAAGGAGAAATAACACCAGCTCCTCACTCAACACAGAAGTGGAATGTTGGTAATTAGTAATTATTTGTATAATTAACCCGCAGTTGTATAGTATGTGGCCTGCTATGAGGCACCAACACTGCATGACTAGGATGTCTATCCTACAGATCAAAATTGGTTGCTTGCTTAAATGATGATCCTGATAACTGTACCCTGCCCTTCCCAGGTCGGCGCAACCCACGGGCTGCTGTGTCGTGTGGTGCCCCTGTATGGCCGGCTGACCTCTACTGCCGTCGCCACAACCCGCACCATCACTCGCCGAGCTGAAGAGTACAAGGTTGTCAGGGCGTCAGGTCAGCAACTCCTGCTGTCATTAGTAGACATCTGCTACAATCTGAATGATAATTTTGTTAAACTGAAGGATTATATATATATATATATATATATATATATATATATATATATATATATATATATATATATTCATTGTACTTCATAGCTGTTTCCTGCGTTAACGAGGTAGCTCCAGGAATCAGTCGAAGAAAGATCTTCACTCGCATACACACATATATACATACATGCACATATATGCACGATACATACATATACCTACCCGTTGACCGTCTCCCCTGCTCACGTACATATACTTGTGAATATCTCTTTTTAAACCAGGTATTCCCAATCACTAGTCTTTTTTCAGCACACAGCTCCACAAGCTCTTCACCATTTCCATTCACAACACTGAATACCCCATGTGCACCAATTATACCCTTAACTGCCACATTAATCACTTCATATATAAATCCCACAATTCCTGTTTCAGGAGTAATGCTACTCCTTCCTTAGCTCTTGTCCTCTCACCAACCCCTGACATCACTCCCAAGACATTTCCAGACCATTCTTCCCCTTTTCCCTTGAACTTTGTTTCACTCAGAGCCAGAACATCCAGGTTTCTTTTCTCTAACATACTACCTATCTCTCCTTTCTTCTCATCTTGGTTACATCCACATATGTTGATATAATGTCCATGAACTACCTAAATAATGGTGAATGAAAAGCAAAAAGAGATAGAGAGAGAAATAAAGATAAGTGAATCACTAGGTGGAATGTGGCCATCAGCTGAGTAAATCATTGTTTATGTGAAGGCTCAGGCAGTCCATATGGGGACAGCACTTTATGGGATCTTGGCACTATTTTCTGGTTGGGAGGGTCAGAAAACCGTATGGGATGCACAAACTGTTTTTAACACCTGTGGATTATGGTTGCAACTTGCAGTGAGAGGAAATATTGAGCATTACAGCTTCAGTAATAATTCTCAACTAAAAGGTTTAATTAGAAGAATTTTGAACAAGTAAGAAGAATTTTGAACAAAGTAAGTTTTGGATCAAATAATCCTGAAATAGTGGGCAACATGCAGAAAGCTGCTCATGATTTGGAAACAAAATGTCTTCAAATTTTCTGTATCACACTATAAAATGAAAGAAATACATGTGAAAGTAATGGATGTGTACAAACATGTCAGCTAACATAATAATATAATGGTGTTATAGTGCTAAATTTAATACTGTATGTAAATTGCCTGGCAGAGGTGACACATATTTAATAATGACATCACCATTTATGAAAGCCACGTATATAAAAGTAATATATATATATATATATATATATATATATATATATATATATATATATATATATATATTTTTTTTTTTT
>JAYMFT010217461.1:0-11409 GCA_038088735.1 Panulirus argus
GGGGGGGGGGAGAGAGAGAGAGAGAGAGAGAGAGAGAGAGAGAGGAAGGTTTGGCTACAACGTATCGATCAGTCTCAAGATAATCCGCCTACTTTTTTAAGCGATCTATAACGAGGTGAATAATGATCGAGAAGCGAAAAAGAATAAATTAATCACAATCACGGAAACAACGGGTGTAAAGTCCTACTCACATCTCAAGTGTAAAGTGATAGAATCCTGCTATTACAGCTATAGCTGTGAGCATTGCTGCTATAGATATAGCTGCATCCGTTAGGGTCGCGATTGGAGTCAATTTCCTTTTTCACGTTTCTCAATTATTTCCCACTTCGTCACACTTCACTAAAAGTCGATGGAAGACGCTCACAGGGTTATGAATAAACAGAGGTGAAGTAAAAATTGATAGAAATGATAAAAAGATAAATACATGCGTGGAAATTCGTTTATATCTAATGCAAAACAATGAAGGCAGAATGAATGAACGAATGAATGAATGAATGAATGAATGACAAGCATTCACTACGATCACGCGATTGTGAATGACAGACTGGATGCTCTTCAGTTCTACTTGACATTCTCGGAATGAACACTGGTCGAAACATAATTAAGAGAGAGGGAAACAGGTACAGATGATCTGGGATTTGGGCGTCATCTGTTGAGCGTCGGGAATATTAAAAAGAAGCATGGAATTAATTTTTGTTAGGTACAGGGAATTAACAGTGAGGGAAAATTTACATATAAGTGTGGAGGGGTAATTAGTGGGTATAATTATGTGTTTTAAATGTCGGGAATAATCAGATAGCGAGGATAACTGTATCTGTTTAATGCCAGGCAGTATAATTAGAGAGTAAGGAGTAAACGAAGTGTTGCGTGAAAATAATCAAAGGAGATAATTCTCTCTGGAAATAATCTGGCGACAAGGATAGCCATAGGGCGTTCTTTACAAAGCGGAATTATCATGAGCGTGGAAAAATTATCAGAGCGCGGATAATTTTGTGTTAGGTGTCCGGGAAATATTATACAACGGGGGCGATTATATGGGAGGAAAATAATCGGAAGGGGAATGATACTGATAATTAAAAATTGGAGGAGGAGGAGGAGGAGGAGAAGAAAAAGGAGAAGAAGAAGAAGGAGAAGAAGAAGAAGAAGAAGGAGGAGGAGCAGGAGGAGGAGGAGGTGGAGGAGGAGGAGGAGAAGAAGAAGAAGAGGAGGAAGAAGAAGAAGAAGGAGAAGAAGAAGAAGAAGGAGGAGGAGGAGGAGAAGGAGGAGAAGAAAAAGAAGAAGAAGAGGAGGAGGAGGAGGAGGAGGAGGAGGAGAAGGAGGAGAAGAAAAAGAAGAAGAAGAAGAGGAAGAGGAGGAGGAGGAGGAAAAGGAAAGGAGGAGGAAGAGGAAAGGAGCAGGAAGACTGAAATGAGGAGGAGGAGGTAGAAGAAGAGAAAGAGGAGCAGACAAAGGATACACAACACAGAAGGCGGTTGATGACACGGTTGTTGTGGTAAGAGCAACGAGACTAAGGCTTGGCCAGTGGTCGGGTGGTGTGACAGGAACAGATCACATATCTGTCTTGACAGGAACAGATCACATAATGTCATGTTTTGACAGCAGATGGCGGGCTGCAGGGTACTGTTACCATCATGTCACTCAGGAGTCTAAAGACAGTGACTGTAGAGACATGAAACAATTTTAAGTGTGCGAACTGAATCTTTAAGGTCTGCAAAAGCATTCAACAAAGCGTTGCGGTATACTACGGCCTTTGTTAAGACAGTCGTGGTTTACTTTGCATGTACTTACCCTTGTGTTTGTACTTGTATCACCAGGTAATGCACGTACTATGTGCCTAGTTTTGTACAGCCTCCAGGTGGGAAATTGAAGAAAAAAATTGGACATGGGAGGTATGAATGATGCCCGCTGGCCGGATACCACCGGCCAGCCTGCTGCCGGCCGCTTAGTCCAAAACTGTCGTACGGTAGTACTGCGTTCCTTGTACGTACAATGGGATGAAGAAGTCAGTATGCACGGCATGTAGTAATACAGAATAGGCTTAGAAACAAAGGTAGAAGAAATAATGGATAGAGGGAGACAGACATGAGAAAGCAGTAGTTGCAAAATGCGAGAGGAAATGAAGAGGAGATAGGAAAAGAGAAAAAATCTTAAGGAGGAGAGAGAGGGGAGAGAGGGGGAGAGAGAGAGAGAGAGAGAGGTGGGTGGGGGATGGAAGTAGAGTGTGAGTAACAGGAGGAGGAGGAGGAGGAGGAGGAGGGGAAGCGGTAGGTATATGACATAACTTCCCTCGGGTGACGCCGTTGGTGCCACTACGATGCACCAGGCAGCTCCTTCACAGCAAAATTTTAATAAATCTACGCGGGATCTCCCCGGCCACGCTTCGTTTCCCTCGTCCCGGTGCCACCATTTGCCACCCGAGCTGCGGCAATGTGCTCGACTGGCTATAGAATTCTCTATGCGACAGGGAAGCATCGTATAGAGTTACTTCATCCATTCAGGTCGAGAGATTATACACTGGGAGGAGGGAAAAGAGAGAAAGGGACGGGTCGTGTTAAGGGCCCGTGTCTGGCTTTATGGCCTTGGAGAATGTTTCCCAAGAACAACATTGCACTTTAGAAACATACAAACCTCCATTATTACCTTCAGGTGTATTTTATTAATCTCTAAAGTATTCAAAACCTTTCGTGATTGCAGAGCATGAGTGACCGAATGTCGATTCTACCACAGTGGTAGCTCAAAGTGGCTGGAAAAAGATTTCCTCTTGCCCACTCCCCCCAAGGTCGTTGGGAGCATTATAGGAAGATCTGCCTCGAGACTAGAAGGACGGGTAATGACATCAGGTTGAGGGGTAATGCTCACTCGAGGGAAGCTTTCAATGCAGTGTCCTAACGTGGTAACGAGGGGCGCGGAGGGCGTACACGTATACGTGTACTTCGGACGAATCTATCAGGTCTTGAGGAACTTCGACTCACACGCCATACTAGGTCAGTACCTTTCAGTGGTTAAGGTCTCCTAAGTTTAAGCTTTGCCTAGTTCATAATACCTAGTGAAATACACAAGTTAAAGTTTGCCTCACTCGGCACACCACCTTAGCACCATGACACTGTCAACGCTTAAGTATGAGGCATTGTAAGCTTAGTTCTACCAGTACAAGCACGAAGCAAAGGTACAAGTCAGACGTACCAGACGAGTTCAGGGTATAATGTCACCATAACGGCACCACGGAGTCAATCAGTAGCCTCTCGAGGTATATCTAAAAGCTTCCAGTTAGCTTAGGAAACGCTAGAAAGCCCTTAGCTAAATAGTAGGAGTTAGACAGGCTGAATACATCAGCACAAGGTATACCAGTTTAGAGCAGCGGCAACACACAGGACAGGGTGTTGGGGTCGGCTGTTACCGACACCCTTCATACGATATCCATCTGCGCCCCAGCCAGTCCTGGACATCCCCCGGGAAAATTATCGTGGGGGAATAACGGTGTCCCAGAGAGAACCCCAGACGCGCTCCCGCAGCTGAGTGGTTTCAACACACACACTCCCAAGTGTAAATGCAGCCAAGTGGCGGAAAAGTGTTCCCAGTTTGAAACTAACTGTTCGCGCACGCCACAAAATCCGGGAATGACTGTCATTACGACTTGGCCACGCGAACTCTTGTGAGACTCGGTTGATGATTGATGATTAGGGGGGAGGGGGGGGCAGTGGAGAACCGGGTTGATAGGTAAGGAGGTCGCTGTGTGAGGCGGACACGGCCAAGGTGGGAGGAGGACGAGCCACGCTATGTGATGGAGAGGTCATCACGAGCCATACGGGCGATCAGGGTCGGAGACGGACACTGAATGCGATGTGTGTGTGTTTGTGTGTGTGTGTGAGAGAGAGGGAGACAGAGAGAGAGGAAAATCATGAGGTTAAAAAAAAAAAAAATCGCCATTTACCAAGATATTTTTTTCAGGGCACACTCCACATACGACCTTGCCATCACTCTGGGTGCATATCGAAGATGTCGACACACTACTTTACCACACTTTAGAGGTCGAAGTTTGAGGATACCATGAACCACTTCCCCGTCTTTTAAGTAGCTTTATGAAAAACAACGGCAGCTGTTTGAGTATGGATCGATTCGCTAGGGGAGGACTAAGCTCTCTTACTGAGCTGACGGGTGACTGACTACCTCACAGAGATAAGTTCAAGGGTGACTGGCCCTCAGGGAGATAGAGATAAAACATCAGGGCGACTACTGGTTCTCTCCAGTAATAAACACTAATTATCGTCATGGCGATGAATGATAAATGTTTAGGTAAATATTATCAATGGGTGCTATACGATATTCACGATGAGGGAGTACTGACAGCTAGGAAGGAGGTATGACACGACAAATGATATAGGATGATATAAGGTGCGGTATGTTCCTGACTTGCGGTGATTTCGGAACGGTGTTAGAGAGACGGCAGTGACGATGAAGGGCGCGGATGTGTGGAGGTGGCAGTGAAGACAAAGTCGATGGACGTATGGGAATGGCACTGGATTGTATGGACGTTGGCAGTGACTGTGAAGATGTGTTGGAGGATGATAGTGAAGGTGTGTGATAGACTGCGAAGATGCGGTGGAGCTGCTGTAGGGATGATAGTGAAGTATTGTGATGCAGGTGAAGATAAGGTAGTTAAGGTGTGGATGAGGAGGGATTGTGATGGTGTGGGTAGTGAAGGTGAGGACGCTATAGTGATAGTGTGGGGTAGTGAAGGTGAGGACGCTCGAGTGAAGGTGTGGGTAGTGAAGGTGAGGAGGGGTCATGATCGCCTAGACAAGGAAGAGACAATGGCGGCTGGAATTACAGCGATGAATATGAAGGTGAAAGAGAGTTTGACAATAACGGTGTTGATGGTGAGACTGATGATGATTATGAAGGATCTAATGATAATGATGAACGTGAGGACAGTGATGAAGATGATGATGATGCCAGACTTTCCGGCACAAGACAATGGTTGGTGAAAGTGTCGCATTTTAAGTCCAAACTCTCATATGTAATGACCGTTTCTTCCGTAGTAATGAGATGAACAGTCTAGGTAAGTGACTGATAACTGGTAGACTGATGAGCGACTGATAACTGGAAGACTGATAGGTGACTGATAACTGATAGACTATTAAGTTATTGCTAACTGGTAGATTGATAAGTGACTGATAACGGGTAGACTGACGACTAATTGAAAACTGGTAGACTGACGGCTGACTGATAACTGGGAGGCTGATGAGTGACTGATAACTGATTGGCTGAGGAGTAATTGATAATTCATAGACTGGTGAATGACTGATAACTGGTAGACTAATTAGTGACAGATAATTAGTAGACTGATGAGTGACTGAGTGCTGGTATACTAATGAGTGACTGGTAACTGGTAGACTGAGTGACTGGTAACTGGTAGACTGATGAGTGAATGATAACAATATTACGAAAATGTGCAATGTGTCTGATGTACTGGTATAAATATAAAAAAAAAAACAGAAACATAAAATTAATGAAAAATTATACTACAGAAAACCTCTTTGAAAATTTTAACTTTTGAAACCTTGAATAAAATAATCTCTTAAAATAATGTTAACAAATTTTGAAACCTTGAATAAAATAATCTCTTAAAAAAATGTTAACAACTTTTGAAACTTTATACAAAATAACCTCGTTAAAAAAAAAAGTAACAACTTTTGAAGCCATAAATAAAAACCTCGTAAAAATTCTTAGCAACTTTTGAAACCATGAATAAAAACCTCGTAAAAAAATTTTTTAACAGCTTTTCAAACCTTAAATAAAATAATTTATCAAAAAATGTCAACAATTTTTGAAACCTTAAACATAAATAATGTTCTCAGTCTCTGATAAGCCTCCCTCAACTCACAAATTAGATGTAGGTCAATATTTCAGTGGAACTTAAGCATGCATCATTTGCCACATTCAAACGCTCTGTTTACTGACGTCAAACACTCGAGTTCTTCCGGACACTGACGTCAACCAGCGACGCGTGGCAACCCGAGAGCATTATGAATGACGTCACGGCTGGCTTCCCTGGCGGATGGAGAAGACATTTTACCTGTGTTTTATTGAGTGAACCCCCCTTGAGCACGACGGTACGACCCTTGAGCACGACGGTACGACCCTTGAGCACGACGGTAAGACACTTAAGTACGACGGTACGACCTTTGAGCACGACGGTACGACCCTTGAGCACGACGGTACGACCCTTGAGCACGACGGTACAACGAACCCTTGGGCACGACGGTACGACCCCTGAGCACGACGGTACGACCTTGAGCACGACGCTAAGACACTTAAGTACGACGGTACGACCCTGAGCACGACGGTACGACCCTTGAGCACGACGGTACAACGAACCCTTGAGCACGACGGTACGACTAACCCTTGAGCACGACGCTACGACCCCCTGAGCACGACGGTACGACCCTTGACCACTACGGCACGACCCTTGGGTACGACGGCCTGGTCTTTCAGAGTCAGTCAGGTCAAAGGCCAGACCATAGTGCTCAAGGTCGTAGAAGGTCAAAGGCTAAGCATTTTATACCTAAAGAGTCGTACCTTTGTCCTTAATGGTCGTACCGCCCTGGTCAAGGGGATGGAGAGGTGCCTCGTAAGAGTAGGAATCCTAAATACACACACATGTACACTGGACACGGGCTGAGGCCGGGTGTGAGTGAAGAGAGAGGCCCTTAACACAAGCCAGAGAAGTGACAAGGTGGGTTAGAGATAACAGACCCAAGATAACAGACCAAGATGGAAATCAAAAAGGAGATAACGCGAGTTCATCAGCACACGGGTGGCCTAGCGAGACACCCTTTCCAAACCCCCCTGGTGCGCGTACTCACAGGGCAGAGGGAAGGAGAGAAAGAGAGAGAGAGAGAGAGAAAGAGAGAGAGAGAGAATTGGGATGGAGGAACCCTAGCATCTCGGAAACTAGACTGACACGGAATGTCGCAATGCATATGTCCCACTGGCTTTACTTGTGGCGGGGCAGACACCACAGCTGGTAGTGGGTGACGTTGGGGCCGGCAGCAGCAGCAGCAGCCGTCACCCAGAGTGGTGGCTGGGGGAGGAGCCGTCACCCAGAGTGGTGGCTGGAGCAACTGTTCTTCAAGACCCTTAAAGCTTTGGTTACACCACCCGGAACTAATTACCAACATTAAAAAAAGAGATTATCTACACGCAAATTACTGAGGCAAGAAACGCTAAAGCCATAATGATATCAAAGTCATTCCGTGAAAGTATAATACTTAAAAGGTACCAAAAATATTTAATAACTTCCCCAAAAGTTTTCAAACTACTGCACTTCAGTAGTCTACCCAAACCTTAAATAAAGATATTTTCGGTCTCAAATTGGGGCGAACTGAGTAGTCAGGCAATAGGGCATGAATAAACCAAGGGCCCCTGTGCCATCAAGGAGAACGCGGGGGGCCTGCGAGTGAGTCAGCGCACGGGACCAAGGCCCCAGTCGGACCCGATGGTCCGACTTACTGTCACTCTGTCCCTAAAAGCTGGAGATAAGTAGGTCGGCCCTCATGCTAGTAGGTTTTAAGGGGAGCAGAATGACCCTTAACAAAACATTTCGTCTCCTGACCTAAATTTTAAGACTAGGAAAAAACACATTATGTTTGCCGTTCTGGGAGACTCGCTTAACCCAACACAAGGTTCCGTAAGGTTCACCCCAGCGTGTCCACGTGAGATATAATGAGCTTAAGATGATGAAGGATAGCTAACAACCTTATCATCATCCTGCCCCATCCCATTTTTCTTTTCATGGCTCCAGCACCCGTTTTCTGATGTTTCCCCCGCACCCATTTTCTGACGAATCCAGTACCCATTTTCTGATGCGTCTAGCACCCATTTACTAATGTCTCCAACATCCATTTTCTGACACAATTAACTCCCATTCTCTGACATTTTCAGCCCGTCCAGGGGAGACAAATATAATCTTATACTAACATCCAGTACTGAGAGCGGAACATGACAAGAAACGAATGAGGCAGCATCTGTATTGCTTATGTTACCGACAGCTGGCATACGCCACTTGTGAAGGCTATTCAGCAGGTAACGGCATATGACAGCTGTGACAGTAACGAGAGCTCCTTGCTGGTGACATATAACAAGCGTGACAGTCATAAGTGCTGCCAGCAAGCGTGAAAATGACAGGTGTTCTCTGCAGATGCAACAGGCATGTTGGTCAAGCCAACGTTTGTCCTCTGGATGGCATGCGACATGACATGACAGGTGTTGCTTGGCACGTGTGACGGTTTCATGGCAAGCGTGTGTGTGTGTGTGTGTGTGTGTATGCGCGTTACGGGGAGAGAGTCTTACACTCATATTTCCTTGTATGTGTGGAACATGTCTTTGCTCACACACACACACACACACACTAGGCTAATCCAGGTACCTATATATCGACCAGCCCCGAGGGATGGGGGGGTGTGGGGGGAGGGGGGGGATATGAGCACCTGAGGGGGTGACGCCTCTACCAAGAACGCTGGGGTACCAATTACTCTCAGCGTGGCACAGCGGAAGGATCAGCGCTAAATCAATCTCCCGGCGCGTCCTTGTCTTCCCTATTTGCCCATTCATTACCTTCCCTTCCCACTACCCTTTACGTCTCCCTATTATCTCTTTTCCATTATCTAGTCTTCCTTCCCATAATATTCTTCCTTATTCCCTTTTCCCCTTCCTCTCCAGCGTCTCACCTCTTCCTCCCTTTCCTCCACATCCTGTGGGTTCCTCTCCCTTCCTCTCACAACAAGTCCATCCCATCTGTCCCTTATCCTTCCCTTCCCCATCCCACCTGGGCAGGTGCCCCCTTATAATAACACGCTGCAGCCAACAGTAATCGTCAGGAAAAAAAATTAAATCTTTGAGCATGACTGTATGACTCTTGGGCATTATGTCATGGCCTTCAATGTGAGCTCTATGACACAGATACAGCCCTTTGGATCTGTGACAAATATTCAGTCCTTTGGATCTATGACACAGATATATGACAAAGGTACGGTCTTCTGGATCTACGGCAAAGATACAGTCCTTTGGAGCTATGACATGGATACAGCCCTTTGGATCTATGACACAGATACAGCCCTTTGGATATATGACACAGATACAGCCCTTTGGATCTATGACACAGATACAGCCCTTTGGATCTCTGACACAGATACAGCCCTTTGGATCCATGACACAGATACAGCCCTTTGGATCTATGACATGGATACAGCCCTTTGGATCTATGACACAGATACAGCCCTTTGGATCTATGACACATATCATATGACACCAGGGGAAATGGTGGACTCTACTCAAACTTTGAATATGCTCTTTTATCAGCGCTTTAAATAAGTCAACTATAAATCTAGAGCTCCAGGCTAATCTACCTTGGTGTGTCCTTTTTAAGGAGAGAGCTTAAATATGCCAACCTTGACGTGTGTAATACAGACCTACGTAAACCAACCCGCCCTCAACGGGTCGTACTCAATCGAGTCTAAAGCGGTCAAATCAATCCGCCTCAACGCACAGTATTCCGTCAAGCCTAGTAGCGTATGGCAGTAACCTGCCTATGGTCTAAACACAATCAGGTTCTAGAGCCAATTATAACCAATCTTTCGCTACGTTAGTTGGATGCGAACAGTACTGACCCTGGTGTTAATGACCACACTACCTATTGGCAGCCACTGATGCCAACAACATGTATATATATGTGTACACAATACAGGGAAAATCATTCCCTTTGCAGTGGACTTTCAAGCGGAATGATATCCTCACATGCGACGCGAGAGTAGGAACAGTCTCATTTACCAAGCCTCTCTGATGGATACACTAATCACAGTTGTCGGCCACATCCCCATAGGATTAAGTCATTATCAACATGAACAATGTCAGTTAAAACTCGTGAAATGCATGTCTAGTGAAGGAAGAGGGGAGAGGGTGAGATTATCGGATGCTTAATGATCAATAGTTCCCAATCACGAGCGTGAATAGTGCGTTGGGATCGTATTTACGCCATCAAAGATTTCTGGGGAGAATCCGTCCGCAGTTTTTCACTCATTTTGTGATATTTTTCTGAGCCATTTTGCCTGTCCTCCCAATTCCAAGTATTTACGAACGTTTGGTCTTGCTAACACGTTATGTTAAAGTTGTTTATTTAAATGTACGGTTCCGTTCACTCTCTAAACATGCGCTCTTACCTCGCCAGACTTCGAATTCCTGAAAATCGCAGGCAACTGCGTTCAGTCCTGAAACACGGCGTTAAAGAATGTATCAAAGGGATACCAGGAGAACGCAAGAGACGGTGTCGAGAACGGCGAGGTGCTGACTCAAGCGGAGACGAGCAGCTGAGAGGTAAGAGTCAAGCGGCCCTTGGTGTCAAATCAACCCTTTGTAAACGATGGTTACTACACAGGCCTTCGGTGTGGTTGCCTGGCCTTTGACTTGATCCTTAAGGGACAGATTTAACAAGCAGTAATTTCTGTACAGGCCTGAGAGAGAAAAGTTGTTCTTTCTATGACAGTCTGTGCTATGTCGTCGTTGTTCTTTTCTATAACAGTCTGTGCTATGTCGTCTCTGTATTTCTAAGTTATCTAAGTATTTCTATGTCTTTATACTCTATCTTTAGGGAAAAGAGCTACAGAAGTATAGGATATTTACTTCCAACAGTGATATATAATTAGAAAAAAATATATATTTACTTGATCTTTTATAAAATTTGTAACAAAATACATACAAACTACATACAAAATATACATGTACCTCATTCAGTTGACCTCTTTCTTACGAGAATACGAACAGATTGAATTTCCACGATTTCCTTAACAGCAAGAGCAGCGGGAGTCCATCCAACAGTCATGATTTCAGCCACCAAAGATTTCCCGTGCAACGATGAAGGATACGTCATAACTCTATCGCCACCAGTGAGGGGTTTTATGAGTCGTGCGATGAGCGGCTCGTAAACTAATGCGTGCGCGCGAGGACAGTAATAACGGCAACCAACGGTAATATCGCATCAGCGGTAAACACGAGCGGTTTTATTACACGGGCGGACGAGTCCGTACGTCCGTCCGTCCATGTGTGTGTGTGTGTGTGTGTCATCCACGCCGAGGAGTCGTCAGCTGTAACGGGGCTGACGCGCACACATCCTCACGGTCGTACCGTTGGCCGTACGTCAGCCAGCCCGCGTTTCCCATGACGTCATGGCGGGAGTACCGCTGGCTGCTGCTGGCGACGTCGACCACGGGGAGGGAGGAAGAGGGGAGGAGAGGAGGAGGAGGAGGAAGGGGAAAGAAGAGGAGAGGAGGAGGAGGAAGGGTGAAGAGAGAACAGGAGGAAGGGAAGGAGGAGGAGGAGGAAGGGGAAAGAGAGAAGAGGAGGGAGGGGAGGAGG
>JAYMFT010217472.1:0-11408 GCA_038088735.1 Panulirus argus
CACTTTTCCAAAAGAAGGAACAGAGAAGGGGGCCAAGTGAGGATTTTTTCCTCTACGGCTCAGTCCTCTGTTCTTGGTGCTACCTCGCTAACACAGGAAATGGCGAATATCTATGGAAAAAAAATAGTAATTATAATAATAATAATAAATAATGGAGCAAAAACCCAACCTTAGGTTCCCTCAACATGAAAAGAAGCACTGATAAAAGGTACCTAGTCCAATATATAAAGAGAGAGAGAGAGAGAGAGAGAGATAAAGGCACAAAATGAATAACCAAACCAGATGTTGCTGTTGAAGTAAGCAGACAGGATCAAAATGGGTTTAGGTGCTAAATCTGGATTAGAATTGTGAAGTGAACCATGTTTTTTGAGAGATGATGGTGAGCAGTGGTTTATATGAGGTGATCCTATCTTTAGAACTGATGATGGGATTACCCTTGGGGTTATCACTGGGATTTGGCATATTAATTCGAAAGAGATTAGGCTATCTGCCTCTCCACCTGCTCACAAGCTTATTACTGTCAGGATGAAAAGAATACCATCTGATACTAACTGTTTGATATGACTGACCCTGATATGTTGCGGTATTCTCCAAACTCTCTTCAACATAATGTTTACATGTAATGGCTTCTTTCTATACACCAATAGTTTGACATAACAGTATGGTGTAACTTTGTGAAAAAAGAAACTAATAAGTAAATGTGGACTGTGAGTCCTCCCTGACCCTAAGTTTCCAGATATGAGTAACTTCAAGTTTTAAAACTATGATTCTGTTCAATTTTCTTTATCAATCTATTACACCCCCATCCAAAACATTTCAATATCTTCCTGAAATTACCATTATGAGAAAGTGAAAGAATTATGAAAACTAAAAATCAGTTGTTAAATGTACAGTCATATAATATAGCAAGCCCTCGTGTTACTGGACTTTCCTCTACACCCACATGCATAGGTGTGGCACTGCCTTTCCCAGTACTTAGAAAAAGAAAAAACAGGAAATGACACATAAAGACATTTGATAAAATCCTTTGACTAACTAAAGACCCTAAACTTTTCTAAAATAAAAATAAATTAAAAATCATCTTCAATACATGAAAAAAGTCTTGCATAGTCAAATAAAATTCTAATATTTGCCTCACATACATGAATACACTGAATAAAAACATCTGAAAGTATAGTTGACACTCAGGTTACATACTCAAGTGAGGATGTACCAGCAGCTGATGGCATCCTGTTTACAGTCTGAGCAGACAAGCGGTATGCTACATACTCACTTCACGGTCTCAGTCTCAGAGGACACTGCAACACCATCCAAGAGTACAAGTAAAACATTAACACTGCTGCTAAGCTAAGAGAGATAAAACTGTGGCTACAACTCCAGATCAACCTAAAAGGTGAAATAAGTAGTTCTCATGCATATAAGTAGCTCACATGCCTCTCCCACAAAATATGTGCTTATAAGAATATTTTCCCTTCTGTATATATTATAAAAAGAGGCATATATATATTTAATGAGAACAAAATTCACTTCACAATAACAGTTTCCCTTTCGTGGTGTTGCCACTATCGGATGAACATAACCTAAATCATTATCTTCAATCCAACGTCATCATCCAACCCAATGTAAAATTCATCCACCCAAACCTTCTTAACCAATCATTCCTTAGGTATCCTTATCACAAGGGCAGATTTAGGGGAGGCTAGAAGGGGCCAAGCCCCCCCAAGGAAATGTTCAGGACCCATCTAAAGAAATATTCAGTCTGCAGTACCATTTGAATCTTGGTCTCTTTAACTGGCTTTAATTTATGAGGTGCTGCCTTTCTATTTTCTTTATCATAACTGTGATTGGCTACTGATGACATTATTTAGATTGGTTGGCTGGTGTATATCCTCCTCTGATTCTCTCCCTCAGTATGAATTATGTCAACATGTTAAGGCAGCAATTACTAAGACATAACCTATGAAATATTTGTGTGCTGCTTGAAATGTGTTAGTAAAAATCTCATATCTTTCTTCAACTATCTGAACTCCTGCCATGAAGCCATGATGTCCTCTCATCTGCAAGATCCTCTTCTGAGGGGATTTCAAAGTTCACCATAAGGAATGGTTGAATTCCGCCCATATGGATGATATTCTTTTTTTAAACCCTCACATTCTCCTTTCTCAACGATCCAGAGCAAATCATCATACACCCTACCCATATTTCTGACTACTGGGACCATTCTCCTAATATTTTGGATCTGTTTTCACCGCTAATCCTTCAAACTGTTGCTACACAATCTCATCCCTAATTGATTCATCTGACCACACTTTTATAAACATGTTTTGTTTACTAGCACCTCCCACTCCAGCAACCTCTTCTAAACAGAAGTATTGACACCTCAACAAAGCTGACTGGAATAACTTGCATAAATTCTTTTCTGACTTTCCTTTGGTAAATTACTGTCTAATGTGGTGATGCTTTTCTCTTCATCATACACAGAGCAGTGGTTATTCTTGTGGGAATGTAAACATTTATCACCCCTTCCTCCAAGATTACTCAATTTTCCAATTCTTGGTTCAACCATTCCTGTTCTGAGGCCATTCAAGCAAGGGATCAAGCATATTAGGCTTGGAAAAACTCTCCTTTCCCTGACTCCCATTCAGCATTTATTGCTGCCTGTAATTGCTGCAAATATGTTATCCATTAATCAAAACATTTTTGCATTCAAAGGAAGTGCAATAACTTCTCTTCATCCACTGACTGGTCTTTCTGGTCTTTAGCTAAGGGCATTGTTAACAACTTCTGTTGCTCTACCTATCCTTCATTTTTCCATTCTGATGGTACTATAGATGTCTCTCCTGTAGACAAAACAACTCTCTTTGATTCTCATTTCTCCTCTAACTCCATCTCGGATGACTAACTTTCCTTCATTACCTGATGCTCCTCTTACTAAACCTATGCCCCTCCCAGTAATTTTCGTTTGAACTGTCCAAAAAGCACTTCTTTCTCTGGACACAAGCAAGGTTTAAGGTCCTGATGGCATCCATCCCTATGTACAGAAAGAGTATACTCCTGAGCTTGCACCTGTGCTTCCTTACTTGTTCCATTTCCTTTTAAAAACCCATAAGAAGGGTGGCCATATAAACCCCTCTAACTATTGTCCTGTTGCTTTGACATCTACCATTTCCAAAGCCTTTGAATGCCTCCTCAACTACCATATCCTCAGACGTCTTAAATCTCAGTCTTCTCTCTGATCAACAGTATGGTTCCGTATGGCTAGATCAACTGTGGATATTCTTTCCAATCTTATAAATGTTTGGTTAACGTCATCACTGAAAGATATTGGGGAATCCTATGTAGTTGCCCTTGACATATCCAAAGCTTTTGACAAAGTGTGGCATCACGGTCTCATCTCTAAGCTCCCCGTTTTGGATTCCCTCCCTCGCTTTGATCGCCTCATGTCTAACTTCCTCTCTGGCCGATCTATCTCCATGGTTGTTGATGGATCCGCCTCTCCCCTTTCTCCATCAAGAGTGTCCCTCTAGGTTCAGTCCTGTCTCCTACACTTTTTCTCTTTTTAATTGACGATATCCTTTATTCTACAAATAACAAAATGTGATTATACATTGATGACTCAACACTACATTCCTCCACATCCCTCAATTCTGCTTCTTCTTTCACTCGATCTGCACCTCATTTTGACACAACTTCCTCAATAAACTAAGACTTGAACAGGAAATCTCAGTGGGGCAGATGAAATATGGTGAAGTTTAACGTCTCCAACACCCAGCTTCTGCCCATCTCTTGATCGAAAATTCCTTAAAACTTTCCTCACTCCTTTGATGGTTCTGTAATTCCACCTCTTAACTCAATGAATATACTTAGTATTCTTGTAACATCCACTCTATATTGAAAATCCCCATACTTCAGAAATAGCTAAGTCTGCCTCTAAGAAACTGTAAGTCCTGTTTAGACGTCAAAATTTCTGTTCTGAACAGTTGCTCCATTTATGCAAAGGATTGATCCATCTTTATATGACATACTGCTCTCACATCTGGGTTGGTTCTAGCACTGTAACCTTGCTTGACAGAGTTGTGTCAAAAGTGGACTGATTTATAAACTCTCCCAAGCTAACTTCAAAACCTGACTCACTTGCCCTACACTGCAATGTTGGTTCACTCTCCCTTTTCTATTGGTATTACTTTGGGTTTTATTCATGAGAGCTGGCTGCTTGTGTGCCTCACCACAAGCTAAACCATGCAATACTTGGCAAGCTGCTTCATCACATGATCACATCACTCTGTGGCCATTGGCAATTCAAGGGTGGACTGTTTTGATCACTCTTTCTTCCTCTACAACTTAAAGCTCTGGAACCCTCTATCTTCTCTTATTCTATATTTTGAAGTGTGTTCATTATTCTTTGCTGCAGTTTGTGATATCAGTTAAGATTTCATCTTTTTCATGTTTCTGTCTGCTAACATATTTTGGTTTGATGAAATAGGCCAAACAGTGTTAATTCTAAAACAGTAACACTGCCCAAGATGATCTGTAACAGAGTTTTCATTCATTACAATGTTACCATTTTATTAAGAGCAAGTAAGCACACAATGCATCATGAATACATGTATGGAGTAAGTTTCATTATCAATTTCATAGCACAAGCCAGTCTCCCACCTCCAAAACTGCACTAGTGTTTCTTGCTATACAGCAAGGCATGGTAATATTGCATCAAACTATGTAGTACTGTGCAGTGCTCAGCTTTCTGCCTCTGAGCATGCGCCTTCCATTACACCTGGACAGTAAGGCCCATAAATATCCCAAAACCTCACGTCTTCAAAATTTAATCTGTTACTAGGTGAGTGACATAATGACCCTCGTAGCAGTCAAGGTAGCAACATTCATTAATCTGTTTCGACAGACTTATTCTGACATCCTCTTACATGAAATATATCACAAGTTTTGGTGAATATTTGAAACAACCATATAGTGCATTCTATAATGCTGCTATGATATTATAAAGATCTTTTTATACGGACTCCAATTCAGTGCATGGGACATCCCAGTTAAATGGTCCCCACTTAAAGGAAAGTGTAAATCTGCCCCTGCTTTCTTTTCACATGGAAAGGTGGCAAAATCCCAAGAGATTATCTCATATGCAATGTTCTTGCCTCAAAAGGATTTCAGCTACTTTAACACAAATTAGATTTTACATGTGGAATGCAAATGATTAAGATGTATTACTAACTCATCTCATTTCTCACTCATAACAATCATTGCAAGTTAAGTATTGATAACAGAATGATATTCTTTTCACTTTTCGTTCAGTAATATCGAGGATCATAGCTCCAATTAGAGCCAAATAATATAGCTGGAGAGCTAGAACTCACAATCATGGTTAAATGTACTAGTTGCCACCACTTTTAAAGATACAGCATAACTACCAATATGTGTTTTATAAACATTATTGAATGTGACTCATTTTTCAAAATATAATTTCTTGTCGTAAGTAGTACCAAATTCATATCTAACCACATGACTATTCTCCCCCTAACAGCAACAATGTTACAGCATCCTGTGTTTATGGTCTGCCTCCTTAGTACCACAGTGGCATTCTTCTACCCTCCTGGCTGCCCAGCAACATGTGAATGTGAAGGTCCAATGATAAAGTGTGATGGTGGAGGAATACCTTCACTAAACAAAAGACTTACTTCTTTTGAGATACAGGGTGCAAGTCCTCCCATCACTGCCCTTACAGCTGCTATTGCAGAAAAAATTAATCACCTCGTATGAAAAGTTTTACTTGTTTTGTTCAATACTGGAATACTCTAATATAATATCTTAGTAATTTCAGTATGTTACCAACTAATCCTCTAGGGGAAAAAACTTTCTGTGATATTCAACTTAATCAGCATAATACAGTTCATTCTTAAGTCCTCAAAAACATTTTTTTCTAAGGCTTCACAAATTCTGCTATTCATAGGCCCTACATCTGTATGATTTATTTTTCCAAATCAAAAAAGAAGCTTCATGTAATATAATTTTCATCATCTAGGTATATCTGCAGCTGAACTCAATTGGCTTAACTGAGGTACAGCCTGGGGCACTTGGAGTCATCAAACGCCTAGAAACCTTGAAGATAAACAACAACAACATTTCTGTTCTTAACCCTGGTTTCTTTACTAACTGTAGCAAGCTGGCTTATCTCAGCTTAGAAAACAACAACATTCATGTAAGTACATATTTTACTTCTGTCATGTAAGTACATCTATTGCTTCTGAAAAGCCTTAAAGTATGTGCTAAAAATTCTAATACGAATCAAAATTTCTAAAAAAATGCAAAATAGTACAACACACATTAAGGCACCTAATGAGGAGAAAGAAAACCATTTTTCATGAAAATTTAGAAATTACAAGGTAACAATCAATAATCAATCTCTTTAAAAAGGAAAACAAAACATGAATATACAAAAGCTATATCAGAACAGTAATACACAACCATCAAACTCTAATTATAAAAGAGACAACTGAAGATCAAATAATATGAAAATAATAAAATCAGCAATAAACATAATATCTTTAATTATAAAAGAGACAAATGGAGATCAAATAATATGAAAATAATAAAATCAGCAATAAACATAATATCTGATAATGAAGGAAAATTAATAAAATAAACATGCATCTTAATATATTATACATGCCCAAAGAATCTGGCTGAAATCCATCAAGTAGTATCAAGGCATTTATATACATAAGGGTTAGTCTAAGGCTGAATATCTTCACAATAGTGAAAAGACCCATAGAGCAAAGCTCATGTATGTACCAAACTTTCTTTTGAGAAAAATTTTGCATTATTCAAAGTGACCCTCGCATTTGTTCCTGAACATCTTAGTCACTATGCCTCCAACACTGACTGAAGCTGAATCCAGCTACCTATCCAAAGATCTATCATTTCCATACACACTTGGTATAACAAGTCCACAAAGCCTCAATTAAAAGAATACTACAAATGCTACAAATTGTAGACAAATGTAATGAAATATTCACTAATCAGATATCTAGAAATCTATACAAAATAAATACCCTTAACTAATAAAGACTTCTACACATGTTCTTGCTGTACAATTATCCATTACTGCTCTAAATTGTTTTGTCAATTATTTTCATATAAATTGTACTTACCTACCTGGAAAGTATGGGGTAGGAGTTCTACACTCAAGAAACCCTATCTTTTGAACTATCCTTAAAATCATGCAACATATTAATCTTTTTTTATACTCTCAATATCAATAGAGTCATCACTTAGCTTTTTCCATTCATTCACTACTATGATACTATAATAATATTTCTTATATCTTTTAAAATAACTCTCTTGCTCAATTTCTTCCTTTAGGCTCTGGTTGCTCTATCTTCATACCCATCTATTCTTACTTCCATATTATGCACATTAGCTCTAGACTGGCTCCACTGGCCACACTTAGCAAACTTTCTCTACATCATCTCCAATTATCCCTCATTATAACCAAATCATTGAGAGGAATTATCAGCCTTTTGTATGGTCTCCTACCAAACCTTCAACTGAGTAAGTCTTCACCAAATCATCGTCCATCATACAACTATACACCATACCATCGCAGCAAATATATAATACAGTTCTCATTCCACATCTTTCTTATCTTCATTTTTCTCCTATCTCATCTTTCTGCTTTTTCAAGATTTCTGATAATCAATTCTTCCTTTTTATATTTTTCATGCATGATCATTGTTTCCCATCAAATTAGTAAGGTAGCACTATGAACAGAAAAAGAAAGACCACATCTACTCATATCCATTCTATAGCTTTCATGTGTAATGAACTAAAATCAAAGCTCCCTTTCCACAAAGAAGCTCCATAGGCCTTTCCATGGTTTACTTTGGATGCTTCACGTACCCTGGTTCAGTCTATTGACAGCATGTTGACCCCAGTATACCACATTATTCCAATTCACTCTATCCAATGCATGTCTTTCATCTTCCTGCATGTTCAGGCCATATTCACTCAAAATCTTTACTCAATCCTTCCATCTCCAATTTGGTCTCCCAGTTCTCTTTGTTCCCTCCACTTCTGACACATATATTCTCTTTGTCAATCTTTCCTCACTTATTCTCTTCATATATCCAAACCATTTCAGCATACCCTCTTCTGCTCTTTCAACTATGCTCATTTTATTCCCATACATCTCTCTTACTCTTTCATTTCTTACTCAATCAAATCACCTCACAACACATATTGTTCTCAAACATTTAATTTCCAACACATCCACCCTCCTTCACACAGCCTTATCTATACCCCATGCCTAACATCCAGATAATATTGTCGGGACTACTATAACTTCAAATATGCCCATTTCAGCCCTCCCAGATAATGTTATCTCTTTCCATTTATTCTTTAGTGTTCCCAGAACCTTCGCCCCCTCCATCACCCTATAACTTACTTCCACTTCCATAGTTTCATTTGCTGCCATGTCCACTTCCAGATATTTAAAACATTTCACTTCCTCCATTTGTTCTTCATTCAAACTCACAACCCTAACTAACCTGTCTCTTAAACCTGCTAAAGCTAATAAACTTGCTCTTATTCACATTTACACTAAGCTTCCTTCCTTCACACACTCTTTCAAACTCAGTCACCAACTTCTGCAGTTTCTCACTCAAATCCAACACCAGTGCTGTATTATCAGCAAACAATAACTGACTCACTTCTCAAGCCCTCTCATCCCCTACAGGCTGCATACTCACCCCTCTCTCCAAGACTCTCGCATTTACCTCCGTAACCACCCCATCCATAAACAAACTGAACAACCATGGTGACATCACACACCCCTGCCACAGAGCAAACTTCACATGGAACCATTCACTCTCTTCTCTTCCTACTCGTACACATGCCTTAAACCCTTGATACAAACTTGTCAATACTTCAATCACCTTTCTTACACACTGTATATTCTTAAGACCTTCCACAAAGCATCCCTATCAACCCTATCATATGCCTTCTCCAGATCAATAAATGCCACAAACAGATACATCTTTTTCTATGAAACTCTTAAGTATTTCTTACACATTTTTTAAAGCATACACTTGATCCACTCATCCTCTGCCACTTCTGAAACCACACTGCTCCTCCCAACTCTGATGCTCTATACATGCCTTCGTCCTCTCAATTAATACTATCCCATACAACTTACCAGGTATACTCAAACTTACACCACTGTAATTTTAACATTTACCTTTATCCACATTGCCTGTCTATAATAGCACTAAACATACATTCCATAAATTCTCAGGCACTAACCATGTTCCATTAATACACTAACTATCCTTATCAACCAATCAACAACACATTCAAACCCCTTCTTAGGGATATTAACTGCAATACCATCCACTCCAGCCACCTTGCCAAATATTATCTTACGCAAGGCTTCCACTTCCTCTTCACTGTTCACCAAACCAATCTCCGTGACTCTAAAACTTCACATACCATCTCAACCTAAACACCCTACATCTGCCACCCTATCATCAAACACATTCAACAGTCCTTCCAGAAATATTTACTCACTCAATCTCCTCACTACATCACTACCCGTAATCACTTGCTCTTTTCCCCCTTCACCAATGTTCCCACTTGTCCTCTTGTTTTTCGTACAATATTTACCACCTTCCAAAAAACATCTTATTCTCCCTAAAGTTTATTGATACTCGCTCACTCCAACTCTCATGTACCCTCTTTTTTAACCCCTGCACTTTCCCCTTGAATTCCTGCTACTTTCTAATATACATCTCCCAATTATTTGCACTCCTCCTCTGTAATTACCACCCAAATGCCTCTTTTTTCTCCTTCACTAGCAACTTGATTTCATCATCCTACAACTTGATTTCATCATCCTACCGCTCACAACCCTTTCTAGTCTGCACACCTCACACCTTTCACATGCTACATGCACCATTTGTACATGCCAGCAGTGCTTCCATAAATACCTTTCATTCCTCACCCACTCCCCTTGCTTGAAGTACTCTCACCTTTTGCCATTCCACACTCAATCTCTCTCGGTATTTCTTCACACAAGTCTATTTTCCCAGTTCACTTACTCTCACTAATTTCTTCTTGCCAACATTGTTTCCTCAGTTCTAAAAATCTTTAAAAATCTTCACCCTCCCTGCCACAATATAGCAATCAGACATCCCATCAGCTGCCCCTCTCAGCACTTTTACATCCAGCAGTCTTTCTTTTACATACTTATCAATTAATATATAATCAAATAATGTCAGCTGACTATCTCTCCAGCACACATATACTTGTGTAGCTCCCTCTTTTTAAACCAAGAATTCTCAATCACCAGTCCTTTTTCAGCACAACTTCACAAGTTGTTCACCATATCTGTTCATAACATTGAATATCTCATGCCCCCAATTATATCCTTAACTGACACAATACTCACCTTTACATTTAAATCATCCATCATGAATACCCAGTTTCTTACATGAAAACTGCAGACATATTCACTCATCTGCTCCCAAAACACTTGCATCTTATGATCTTTCTTCTCATGGCTAGTTTAATAAGTGCTAATAATCACCCATCTCTCACAATCCACTTTCATTTTCACCCCCATCAATCTAGAATTTACCTCCTTACACTCTATCACACACTTCCACAACTCCTGCTTCAGGAGTAGTGTTAGTTCTTCCTTAGTTCCTGTCCTCTCACCAACCCCTGACCTTACCCCTAAGATATTTTCTAACCATTCTTATCCTTTTCCTTGAGCTTTGTTTCACTTAGAGCCAGAACATCCAGTTTTGTTTCCTCAAACATGCTACGAACATCCAGGCTTGTTTCCTCAAACATGCTACCTGTCTTTTCTTTCTTCTCATCTTTGTTACATCCGCACACATTTAGATGCCCCAGTCTCAGTCTTCAGAGAGGATGAGTGCTCCCTGCTTGGCTCCTTCTGTTCCTCCTTTTAGAAACTAAAATAACAGAAGGGGGGTTTCAGCCCCCACTCCTGCCCGTTTTAATCACCTTCTACGACACAATGGGAATACAGAGGTAGAATTCTTTCTCTCCTACCTAAGGGATATTTTTTTCTAAGCTATGTAAAATAAAAGTAAAGGAACAATAAGGGGCAGCTTATACTTATTGGGAAAGACATGAGAAGGTAGACAGTTCCAAAGCTTCGACGTATCAAAATGGCGTACCCTTGACTTGCTGATGGCCACACAATAATCATGTGATGCAGCAGCTTGCCGAGTATTCCATGGTCTAGCTAGTGGTGGGGGCACACAGGCAGCCAGCTCTCGGGAGCAAAAGCGAAGATAATACCTATAGAAAAGGGAAAATGAACCAACATTGCAGCGTAGGGCAAGGGGGTCAAGTTTGGAAGTTAGCCTGGG
>JAYMFT010217483.1:0-11408 GCA_038088735.1 Panulirus argus
CGTGTACATATATATAAATAAATATATATATATATATATATATATATATATATATATATATATATATATATATATATATTTCATATATATTCGCCACTTCCCACATTCGCGAGGTTGCGTGAAGAACAGGGGACTGAGCCTTAAAGGAAAAATCTTCACTTGGCTCCCTTCTCTGTTCCTTCTTTTGGAAAAGAGAAAACAGGAGGAGAGGACTTCCAGCCCCTCGCTCTCTCCCCTTTTAGTCTCCTTCTATGACACGCAGGGAATACGTGGGAAGTATTCTTTCTCCCCTATCCCCAGGAATATAAATGATATATATATATATATATATATATATATATATATATATATATATATATATATATATATATATATATGATCCATAATAAGACTGTGGTAAATATAACAGGAACGTCCCACATTGGAAAAGAAAAGACGAAATAGGAGAGCCGGTATATTACGGTCCAGAGTCTAGGACTCTTCAGCCAACCGAAATGAACAGACAGACAAGGAATAGAGTTAGGTCACATGACCGGCCACGAGGCTTGAAGAACAAGTCACGGAGCCCAACCCTTGACCTAAGATACCACACACTGACCTGAGGAGAGGTTGAGAATAATCCTCTGAATGACAGAGGCCATGATCAAATCAGGTGACCACTGCCCACATGACGGGTTGAAATTAGGGGAAAGAGCTAATGAAAGCAGATTCTACCATTTTGCTGGTAAAAGTACAAAGAGACATATAGCAAAGAAGGGTTGTCCCAGTCGATAGTGTGGCCCTCATTTTGAATATGTTTAGAATAAGCAGAATTTTCCCTGGCCGTACGTAACAGCACGTTTATGTTCACTTATTCTAGTGCTTAGTCTACGGACAGTTTGATCAATATATACATCATTACATTCTTTACAGGGTATGTTATAAACCCTAGGTTTATCATCCAATAACAGTTAGCCATTCACCGCCATATCCGCTTCCAGGATTCTAAAAAACACTCCACTTCCACCAAGCTGTCTCCATTCAAACTCACACCGCAAATAACCTACCGCTTTTTACCTTGCTTCATTCGCATTTACTCTCGGCTTCCTCCTTTCACGTCCTCTTTCAATTTCTGCGGCGCTTTAGGTCAACTTGAGATTCTGTTCTTGCTAACGTCAGACGATTTAATTCAGCTAATTGGAAGGCCCCGTGTGCAGATTTTGACTTGAATCTGCCACTAACGCTGTGTCATCAGCAAAAATGGAAACTAACTTACCTTCCAGGTCCCCTCTCCCCCATCAGAGTGCATACCTGCTCCCTTCTCCGTGCATTCACCTCTGTCACCACCCCATCCATTAACAGATTAAACACCCATGCCACCGAACCTTCCTTCACTTGGAACCATTCACCCCCATCTCTGACATCTGACATATATATATATATATATATATATATATATATATATATATATATATATATATATATATATATATATCCTAGCCCAAGCCAGGTATCCATTTTATTGACCTACCCCTGGGATTGGATGAAAAGCCGAGTTGACTGTGGGCCGACTGCCACAACCAGGATTCGAACCTTTGCGCTCGACCTTGGGCGGCCCGTGAATGCGTCACGGCCAGAAACGCTAACCTACACCACAGAGGTTACTCGCGCACACACACCTTACCCTCTTGAAAGAAAATCCTTTTTGTTTTTTATAGCTTTCCTTCCACACCATATATTCGTAGCATCTTCTAAAGGGTGTCTCTATTAACACTGTCAAATGCTTTCTCTAGATCCGTAAATCCCACATACAAATACTTCTCTTTCTCTAAGTATTTCTCGCATACAAAGCAAACACCTGATCCATACTTTCCTCACCGCTCCTGAAACCAGATTGTTCCTTTCCATTCTGATGCTCTGTCCACACCACCACCCTCTCAATTACCGCTTTCCCACATAACTTACCAGGTACACTCAACAAGCTTATACCTTTGTAATTCGAACAATTTTGTCCCCTTTTAACCGAAGTATGGCGGAGAAGGGCGACAGGTTTTCCAGATATTTCATTTAAAAGGAAGTTGATATATGTCAAAGGGAATCATATCATATCTAGAGTTCAATGATCTGCTATATTCTTTCACACGACCAACGCTATTCTAGTTGCGTGATTCAGTAACTTAAATGATTACATTAACTCTTCATTACCAAGATGTCTTACAAGATCTAACTTCCCCAGTGTGAATATATGAACATAAGAAGTGAGGACACTGAAAGAGGCCTATTGGCCCATGCTAGACAGGTCCTGAGTCTGTCCACCTTACAACCAACCGACTGATCCCATGAACATATCCAACCTTCGTTTAAAGCTACTTAGAGACCTGGCTTCCACTACTCTGCCTGGCAACAAAATGGTCTCTAATCTAGATATGAAGAGTATTGGAACTCAGAGACGGCTGTCATAAAGCTATACGACGTTGCTGTTGGTACTGGTGTCTTTAAACGGCCCTTCTCATACTAGTCACTTGTTGATTCTCTGGTACTCACTTAAAAGGGTCGTGCTTAGTTGAGGTCACCTTCGTGTTTTCATCCCGCGCAAAAGAAATCGTGCTAATGGCTCATGAACGTAAATGAATCGTTAAAATCAATTTGATTAATCGCTATAATCTGGGCTATTTCAAAACAGTTATATTTGTATAAAATTACATAGGCAATCAATCAATTCGTGATATTCCAAGTTACATGACTGAACAAACCGAGAAAATGAATGCATGAAGAAAAGGAATTTGGTGGTCTTGGGGATGCTAAAAGATTACCTTTACAATGGTTCTTTTCAGAAAAGGGAATTCCACATTAACGATAACTATACAAGAGGAATACAGCACAAGAATAACACATTGATACAATAACACAATCATACATTATCTGTAATACTTGCATACGTGATAAAGTATACTTCTTTCTTACTGTTGAAGCCGCATTTATCTAAAGAGCGTTCGTTAGATCTTGACAGACGTATAGGATAGTTCCTCCGACCAAATACTATAGATGATACATTACCCAACTCCTCGCAGCTACTTTGGTCACTTGCGACCACTAAATCCTTTTGATTTCTATATGTTCCACAGCTGGTGCGGTTCACACAACCATCTGGCACTGGTAATTACTAAACGCCCTAATAAAGAGTGTGGTGTTACACTACCAGCTGGCCCTGTTGTTTACACGATACCCCACATGAAAGTATAACCTCCCACGACCAATCTAACAACATTGGTTATTTCTTAGCTTTCTAAAGCTTTTGTGGTCTCCTACGACCAACAGACACCGGTGACCGAAGATCACTAAGCTAATGAAGTCCCCAGGACCAGCTAACTCTATTGATTACTAAGGCGTACCACACCTACAGCCCCTCGTCCCAGTTCACAGGTCACGGACACCTCTTCATTATGACATATTTCCCTTTGTACTCACAAATTACTCATTTTTTTTTTCCACTCGGCTGCAGTGGATGTAGATGGCAGGCAGCTGACATAATGAGAGGTTAGTTATTAGCGCCTTTGTTGAGAGATATTATCATCCTCCGTCTTATTCTGACCTGCTGTTTTTCATGTTCATGTGAGGAGTGACGGGGGCGGTAACAATGCCCGCCAGTAGCAGGTACCAGCTGCCGTATTCATCATCATCAAGGTAGTAATAGTCCAGATATCCTGTACTCAGAATTCAGTCACGCTTCTCAAGGATCGATCCTCACTCTCTAGTAGAAATGGGCTAAAAGACTTTCTCTCTAAGTAAACTGAAGTTTTCAAGGTCGTCTTTATAGTTTTTAGAAGTTATTAGGAATGCCTTTTAATTTAGATGATTTCAGGTGATGTATCGATTGGAGAGAAGTTAACATCAACCAGACAACCTTTCCATGGTGGAAATAGATCGTCGCAGCTTACTTTCTCCTTTCAAACCCTCTTTCAACTTCTGTGGCATTTTGGGTCAACTTTGGGGTTCTAATATTGCTGGCGCCAGACGATTCTATTCGGTTTTTGGGAGACTCCGCGTGCAGTATATGACTTGACGTTATCACTTGACGTTCAAGACTCTATTGCTCTCATTCATATCCTAGTAACAGCTTATTTTGATTGTGCGGGCCTTGTCTATTGAACTTTTGACACACTAGCAGCCATACCTCCATCTCGGCCCAGTACTCTCTGTGACACACCAGCAGCCAAGCCTCCATCTTAACCTTCTCAACCGAGTATTTTCTGTGGCACACCAGCAGCTACGCTCCCCTCTTAACCTATTACTCTCTTTGACATACTAGGAACCACACCTCCACTTCTGCCTAGTACTTCCTCTGACACACCAGATACTATACCTCCATTCCACACCAATACTCTCTGTGACAAATCAGCAACCACGCCACCAACTCAACCCAGTGCTCTTTAAAACGCCTAAAACAGCTCGATACTTTGTGTGTACACTGTCATTCAGTAAATTTAACAATTTCTATAATGATTAGCGACCTGATGTACCGTCCTTTACAGTAATGAAGTCATGGAGCAATGGAACAAGCTGAAAGAAATGTGACGGTAAAGAATGTAAAAATATTTAAGAAATGATAATGATAGTTATTAAATATTGAGATGAGGCCCCATGAATGTAGAACTTCCTCCATGTAATACACAAATTACACACACACACACACAC
Organism: Panulirus argus; assembly: GCA_038088735.1. Classification (NCBI taxonomy): domain Eukaryota; kingdom Metazoa; phylum Arthropoda; class Malacostraca; order Decapoda; family Palinuridae; genus Panulirus; species Panulirus argus. The sequence goes on from JAYMFT010217483.1 coordinate 4,675, forward strand.
ACACACACACACACATTGGTTACTGGGAGAGGACTAAATGAAGCCCGTCAACAGTGTACGAGACACCACGACCACTGATCACTCAGTCGTAATGCGGGCGTGGTCAACAGAGGAGCTAGCGTGTCCTACGGCGGTGGTTCCTCCCGCCACTTGGGCGTGGGTCAGCAGGCAGACTGGTGGTGGCTCTCATACCTCGCTACTAGCTTGATGTAACGGGCATGGTTCCCTGGCTCACACACCTCCCTCCTCTCTCGTCACTAACTCCCCGTTGCTCCTGCTGGTGTCGTTGGATTGCCAGTAGTTCTCTGGTGATGACGAGTCGTCAAGTCTCCCCCTATAATAACTCTCTCAAGCTCATCCCACTATCTCCCCCCGGCTTCTTCTCCCCGGGAAATTACGTCTCGGGTAAAACCTTTAGCCCAGCGAGTATCCATTGTGTTGTCTTGGTCCTGTTACGTGTAAAACTATGTCACTTCCATTCTAACGTCAAGATCTGCAGTCAGGGACAGAAATTCCTCATCAGGACCAATGAATGAAACGTCAGAGAGCAAAAATGAATGCTATTAAAAGGAGAAGAGATGAGTATAAGCGTGTTTGAGGTTGCTCGGAAGGACATGAGAAGGTAAAGAGTTACCAGCGTAGGCAAAGAAACTACCACAAATGCCCGCTCTCAAGTTGCCGACACCCTTATAGTAATCATGCTACCCACTGGCTTGCCGAGTATTGCTTGGACCACCTGACGGAGTTGGGAAACACACAGCTAGGTCTTGGATGCAGAAAACGAAGAAATAAATATCAGTAGAAGAAGGAAAGAGAACGGAAAGTGTGGCATCTAGGGATGACTCAAATTCCAAAGGTAGACCGGGAAAGTTGAAGGTTCAGATTGCTTTAAACTCGACTCTGTCAAGTAAGTACATGAAGCTAGAGCCACCCCAGAAGTGAGAACAGAACATATTAGTACTCAGTGTAATCAGAATAATCACCCACAAGAGAAGACTCTTCAGTATATGAACATTACCTCCAGTGTTTTTATAGACAGACCAAGCAATATCAGAACATGTTTTTTGATACTTTTCAAAGCAGATTAGATGTTGTGCTGAGTGGTCCTAAGGAGGTTCAGAGGAAAGACAGAATATGAGAATGGGTTTTAGACCCGTTAAATGGCACTACGTTACGTCTTTCCCTTTGGAAGATCATGTCTGTGTCCACGATATTTGTTATGACAAGACGAGACGAGACATAGATTTTGAAAAAAGAAAAACGAAAGTTGGGGTAGATTTGAAAGAAGTGGCGGATTGCAGATCTGAGTCAATCACCATGTAAGTGCACTAAGCAGTCTGTTGAGGAAAGATGGTCGTATATAAAGAAATGAAAAAAAGAATGAAGAGGGTGAGAGAATGTGAGAAATAAGTGAGCCCTGAGGAACACCAGCCCTGCTGATAACGGAGGCTGAATCCTCAACAGTAACAGATACGGGACTCACCATAGAGAAAACTGGGTATAACAGACCAGAGTAGGGGAGTAAAGTCGAATAGAGGAGCAGGTGGAGTTGAAATCAGACCCCGTATCTATAACCTATTAAAAGCTTTTGAAATATCGATGGATACAACATAGGTTTAGCCTACCTCTTAGGAAAGGATGATGGCCAGATATCAACAAAGGAAATGATATCACCGATGAATCTCAACTTGTGAAAACTATACCTTTCATCAGAGGAAACTCTGATGTTCAAGATATTGCAGTAAGTCATCATACATAAATAAACTCTGTAAGACTTTGTGATAATATTATCCTACTGGGGTTTATCACTAGCTAACGTTATACAGGCTTCATTTGTATGATCAACAGTTGGTGTGGTCTTTTATGACATTCACGTTATGTCAGACTGCATTACATGTGATTTGGTCAATCACAATTTCATAATTCTGTCCACACGAAGCATGAGAGGACCAGGTGCTGGATACTGCTGGTCTAGGTCCTAATGTTCTATGGGAATCAGCACTCATAGTCAAATTCAATTCATATTCAAAATGATAGTCCAGGGGATCATTCATATTAGCTCCATAAGCAGTTTTTTTTTTTTTATCTTTCTGCTGCTCCTGGGACATGTGGCAGGTAATAAGAGAAAAAAAAAGTTCAGGTGAAGACTCGTAAATGAGCTATGTAGAAATCATAAGAAGGTGCCATAAGTCTCGTTAGAAGGCAAAAAGCCTCACAGGTGATCCACTGGTACTATAAGTCACAGAGGTGCCTCAGTGGTACTCTAAGTCACAGAGGTGTTTCAGTGGTACTCTAAGACTCAGAGGTTGTTTCACAGGTACTTTGAGCCTCAGAGGCGCTTCAGTGGCAATCTGGGACTTACAGATGCCTCAGTGATATTTCAACCATCAGAGGTTGTTTCAGTGGCACACTATGCCTCAGAGGTGCTTCAGTTGTAGTCTAGATCTCTGAGGTTGCTTCAGTGGCACTCTAAAACTCAGAGGTGTTTCAGTGGTACTCTGCGCCTCAGAAGTGCTTCAGCTGTACTCTGAGCCTGAGAGGTGCTTTACTGGTACTTTACATGTTGCCTTATAAACCACATGTGCCGAAAATATATTACGACTAACAAAAAGAAAGTTAAATAGTTGAAAGTGAAGCACTACCAAATGATGAACATAAAATCCACACAAATACTGTTAGCTCAGGCATTACCAAAATTAGTCAGAGTTTATGAAAATAATAAAATTTTAAAAGTTACTGTACAAGAAGACTTGAATTTTAATGGTAAAGTTAGAAACTTGCACAAATAAACATTTTTCATGAATATGGAGTCATTTACATCACGCAAGTAAAACTTTAGGAACGACTAATTATAGAAAAATGAATATCTCGAAAAATATCATCCATCATTAAATATCAAGAAGTGTCAAAATGAGAACTAAATCTTTGAAAATCACCAGAATGATAATGTCAGAAATCATCCAAAACAGTCAGGAGTTACAAAAAATCGAATACCAAGTCTTACTTAAAATCAGACTTTTTAGAATTCATTTCATTAATACCAGTTAAGAATTGGCACCAAGAGGTGTCCGAATAGGCTTTAAATCAATTACAAAAGTCAACATCAAATTTGTTCTGATAAGTAGTGACGATCGATCGTCTCTTAACGACACTGAGCCATCCCCCATCTACATGTTGTCTAATCCAGGCTGAATGTCATAATAACATGTTTATATAGAGTCTGAGGTACTGGGTTCTGGTGGAGAGAGGCACATCCCGGTCCCGGCTGACAATACATCCGTCCTGTTGTTGGGGTCTCCCGTTGCCTACTTGAGACGTAACGGTTTGACTCGCGGTTCATTAGGAACACCCTGTCACTCAAACGTCAGCATGGGAACTGTTCTCAGACGTTCTCATGACCTCGGGGCGCACCAGCAGAGGAAATGACTCGAGGGGCAATGGAGAGACATGAATGGTGAATGGGAGTGTAGGGAGACATGAATGGTGAGTGGGAATGTAGGGAGACATGCATGGTAAAGTCCGTGAATGGTGTGTAGTAGTAGCAGAAGCAGTTACCAGTAGTAGTAAATAGGAGTAATAATAGTTTCGGTGGTAATAGTAGCATTAATAGTTAATAGAAGCAGCTGTAGCGGTAACAGTACTAATGGTAAGTAGTGGCAGTAGTAGTAATGGTTATTATTATTATTATTATTATCATTATTATTATTATTGTTGTTATTATCATTATTATCATTATCATCATCATCATTATCATTATTATTATTATTATTATTATTATTATTATTATCATTATTATCATTATTATTATTATGATTATAAGTAGTTGTAGTAGAAGTAGTAGTAGTTAGTAGTGGTAGTAGGAGAAGTAGTAATAGTTGTAGTAGTGGCAGTAGTAGTCCGTAATAGTAGTTAGAGGTAGTAGTCAGCAGTAAAAGTTAATAGTAGTAGTAGTAGTAACAGTAATAGTAGTAGACAGTAATGGTAGATAGTAGTAGTAGTTAGTAGTAAAAGTTAGTAGTAATAGTAGTAGTGGTAGTAGTAGCAGTAGTAATAGTAGTAGTAGTAGTAGTAGAGTAGTATTTGGTATATACAGTAATAGTGGCAGCAGTAAGTGTATTATGAGCTTGACGTCAGTAAGTGATGTGTGGTTGTGAGTTGCGTGTGTAGTGACAATGGAAGGAGGAAAGAGTAACAAGTAGTGTCTAGCTGTAATAGTAAGTGGGATTAAGCAAATAGTGGTGGTGGTGGTGGTAGTGGTTGGTGTATAAGGTGGTTTATGGAAGTGGTGAAAATAATGTGATGGTCACATCATATATAACTTTAGCTGTGGTGGGTGTTCATATAACGAGTGATAATGGTGAATGATGTGTCGTGGAATGACCATCGTGTTATGACGGGGGTTTTGCAATACGTGGTAAGGTTGTGTATAGTAAGAAAGGCAATTGTAGCAAGTTATACATACTATGTAGTGGGTGGAGTATAATGTGTAATGGTAGCAGTAGACGGTATATTAGTGCGAGAGTAATGGCGGTTGGTGTAGAGTACGCAGTGGTAGTCTTGAGTAGCGTTATAGTATGTGGCGGTCGTGGAGAACAGTGTCTCTCGTGGTGAGGGCGAGGGTGGAGCAAATAGCCAGGGCGGAGATGGGTGGAGGCCCCGGCGGTAGCCGCAGCCGCCAGCCGTCGCCCATCACCGACCCAACACACACCCCATGTCCTCAGCTTCTCCCAGGAGTCTGATAAAATCATTCCTGGAACACAGGGAATAACCTGGTTTGGTTTCAGTCGGTAATCTAGTTGCTTGACTGAAGTGAAGTGTAGCGATCTCAGGAGGATTTGACTGGAGTACTGAGGAGAGGTCGTGAGGTATGGGGAGGTCAACAGAGAAAGTGAGGTCAACAAATGAAGAGAGGTCAGTAGGTAAGGAGAGGTCAGGAAATGAGGAGACGTCAGCTGGTGAAGAGAGATCAGTAAGTGAGGAGGGGTCAGTAGGTGAAGAGAGGTCAGCAAATGGGATAGGTAAGTAGATTAGGAATGGTAAGTAGGTGAGGAAAGGTCAGGAGCTAAGGAGAGGTCAGAAAGTGAGGAGAGGTAAGTGGGTGAGGAAAAGTCAGTCAGGTGAGGAGAGGTAAGTAGGGTGAAGAAAGATCATTAGACGAGGGAAGGTCAGTAGGTGAGGAGAGATTAGGAGGTGAGAAAAGGTCAGAAGGTGAGAAGAGGTCAGGAAGTGAGGAAATATTTAGTGGAAGGACCGACGCTGCCTGTTACTGTGTGCTGGTGAGACATGGGTCTAAAACAAGGTGGTTAGTAATGGCCGGCATCCCCTTCCTCATTACGGTTCTCCTTAAACCTGATGAGCTAACTAAACATCAGCAGACGTTGGACTCGGTCAGGGAGCAGTGACACTGAAGATGTTCCTTAAACCTTCGTTGAACTTGTGCGCATCTCTACCCTTAAAAGCAGATTCTGAGGCTTCTGTCTCGAATCATTTTCACTGGTTACAATCTCCAGTACTTTTGTAAAGCTAGGCACTTATGATCAAATTGCTTTTAACTATTGACGAACGTTTCATATCATTGATATTTACTTTATTTGCGTATGTATAATATCACTACACTTTTGTAACATACTATATTTGGTAGGGATACGATACTCAGATTTAGTTCAGTGAAAACCGCTTATATGAAAGTCAGCAACGCTAATATTCCTACCGAACCAAGAGTGGACCTCGTCCAGGTGCTGAACCTGAGAGACAAGCAGCAAAAACTGGGCTTGTGTGTGGAGGGTCCTGATGTGGACCGGTAACATGAACCTCAGAGGACGCCCTGGGAACAGCGGTGTGAGTTATGACCTTCGCCTGCGTCATAACCAGGTCCTCCGTTGTCTTGCAGACCTCATCCACCTGACCCAACCCTCTGTAGCATTACACAGGGACACGTCTGTCGTAGCACGACACCAACGGGAAGGAGAAAATAAATCTCGTCTGTGTTGCTGAAACCAGACGACATATGGAAATGTGTAGGAGAATGGAAATGAGACTTCGAACGAAATTCCTAACAGAAAAATGACTTCGAGCCAGAGAAAATGATTCACGCGAAACAACTAAAACGTTCGGACAAGATTCATTTCGCCAATAATGAATGCAGTGCTCTCAAACGGTAAGCAGTCAATCACCAAATAAATACTTAAAGTATCATACAAGTGTGTACGGTGGATCATATCGGGTTTGCAGGATCTGTTACCATCGACCCAAATAGTCTATTTCGTAGTTAATAACTCTGCTTTACCAGTGTTGGACCTCAAATGGACCACGTCCTTACATTCGCTTTACGTGCTATGATCTTCCAAATAATTTCTTGTTAAGAAATCGTTAAATATAAGTACTTACTATAACCGCCCATATGATGCTGTTGAACGCTAGTGACCGTCTCATCTCTTAGTAAATGTACCATCAAAGACTAGCCAGGTCACCTACACTTGTGTAAATCATGGACACTCTTCCCCTTCACAGTTATGCCCAATCACCCACTCTCTCTTTTCACTGGAAGGGACAAGTTTTCCCCACTCTCTCTTTCGAGCTAAGCTGGATCACTAACACTTCGTCCCAGAGGGCCAGGTCAGCCGTGCTGCCCTCACTCATTTGGCCTATTACCCCATTATTTCTTGATATATATATATATATATATATATATATATATATATATCCCTCAAGAAGTGAGTCAGAGGGTGGGGGAG
>JAYMFT010217494.1:0-25251 GCA_038088735.1 Panulirus argus
ATATATATATATATATATATATATATATATATTACAAGAGGAGAGTTCTACACTCACGTGGCCCCCGTCTCCTAGACTGTTTATGCCATCAAACTGTCTTTTTTCAAATTTTGTAAACTGCCTGTTTGTGTGCAAAGAGAAAGATGAACTGCTCTTTGGCGCACTAACGTGAGCCTGCATTTAAGTAGGTAGGTAGGTAGATAGGCAGGCGGGTAGGTATAGTAGGGCCAAGTACAGTAAGTAGCTCCGGGGAGATGGCCCACAGGACCACCCTCAGTCACGGGGCAGTCTCGCACGCACCGAACACTGGACGCCTCCTCACGTCCCAACGCTTGGTAGCGCTGAGGGGCAACGATTTCAGGAGGTAGTGTGGTCCTTCGGCTCGTGTGATTCTCACAGGAGGTGAACGGTGTCAGGGAAACGTAACAACCCACTGCCTCCTCGAGTGTCACATCATCATTCTGGGAACCTGAAGACACCGGGAGTGGCCAGTGCCAGGAGTGATGATGCTGTGGGTCGTTGACTTCGCTACTTTTCTGGAGTGTGACCCGCATTCACGCCTCACACTGACTCGGATACATCCACCTGACGCAGACAGATAGACAGACTGATAAATAAACAGATAAATATAATCCTAGGGGCTGCTGCCAGACTCCGCCTACATGCGGTTACCCTGCGAGTGGGGAAAGTCAACTTTGGTGAAGCTGTATCATTGTCAGCGGACGAAAAGGAGTACAGTCACGCTGAGGAACTTTTAATTCCAAAGGGAGTCTATCATTTCCCTGCTACTGACCGCAGCGCAGCCTCGAAGCTGCAGGTGGCCCATTAAAGGGCTCCCCGGACTCCGCCTGCAAGTAGCAGCACCTTGACGAGGCTGTGTCATCGTCAGCGAACGAAAGAATGAGCCTTCTCGCCCAAAAGGAGCCTACCTTACTCTGCTCCCGCGTAAAGCACAGTCTTTATCTTAACAAAAAAATTAAAAAGTGTCCTGGGGTGACACTGCTTATTATCCCTAGGGATAAGGGACGAGGAACACTACTCACGTATCTCCTGAGTGTCGTAACGGTAAGCAGGAGGGTTAGGAGTAAGAGGTGGGAATCTTCTCCTAAGCTAACACCTTCAAAACGTAGACATAGGAGGCAAGATGTATGTTTCTCGAAGGACCAGTCTGTTCCTAACTCTCTCTCGCCATGATCTGGAAAGACAATTATAAAAAAAAAAAAAAAAAAAAAAAAAAAGATGCTACCCTATTTTCCAATCCCTTTTCATGTTTACCTATTTCAACGTAACTGCCTTTTCCATCTTCACGAGGCAGAGTCAGGAACTGAAGAACAATGGCCCTGTTTACTCTAGCTGTCATGCGTGATGCACCGAAAGTATAGCTTACCATCCACAGCCGAATCCGATAGACAACTTCAGGGTTTACATTGGTCCCCTCATATACCACATCGTCTCAAATCTTTCTATCTAATGCACACCTCTCGCCCAACCGATTGTTCAGGTCCCTGTACTCAAAGAGGCTTCTTTCAAAACATCTCTACATCTCCTCTCTCCCCTGCGCTTCCAAACACGTAGATCTTCTGTATCGGTCTCTTTTCACTCATCCTCTCCATATGCCCGAACCATTCCAGCACACCCTGGCTGGCTGTCAATCAAACTACGCTCACTACCACCCTTCTCTCTGATAAGCGTCATCTCTCAAATTACCAACCGGTCTCACGCCACATGTCCTCCTAAGAAATCTAATCTCTAGCACATCCACTTTTCTCTCTATCCCTCTGTTTACTCCATTATTCATTCATTTGCGTCTGCCTAAACTGTTCAGAAATACCTGTCTTTCCCTGGAGGTGCTGCCTGCACCTGGGAACTGATCGTCTCTGAAGGAGAGGTTACCATGTTATTACGGGGGGGATATAAATCCCAAGATCCCGACCGCCGAGCCGGCCGGTCCCACAAGTCTTCACCCGACTCTCAGGAGAGTCCGGATACCGTTACGGACCAGTGTCGGACCACGGCTATGGAGCAGTGTCAGACCACGGGTATCGGACCATAGGTAATGGAACAACAGTATCGGAACTCGGATGTGGCACTACACTTTCTCTCGTGATGAAACCACTTACTGGTAGTTACATGAATATATACGCAAACAAATATTTGGGCTAGTTCGTTGTTGTCGTCGTCAGTTAACTGCAGTCAGCTGTTCGTAAATGATTCTGTTTCATAAAAGCTTGCCTATCAACATACCGTGTCTGCGATCAAAATGGATGACAGCAACGTGTGCTTTGAGACGAAACGTTTAAAATCATATACATATACATTTGCGCCGAGTCGTAAATGATTCATACGAACGTTAACAAGTCCACATGAATAGTTTTATGTCTCTTATAATCCGTAATAAACAGTCAGATTATTTACGAGTAAGATATATATATATACTACTTGCTGCACGTTTTTTGGCTCAACAGTTTGATGGGGGCAGAGTGGCAGGTTATTGAATACCACCAACTTTACTGCCTGCAAGAATTTATGTCCCGCGTTGCACAGGGGGTCCTCTTCCTCCCTCCCTCCCTTCCTCGCTTGACCATAATGCCTCCGCTCATGGTACGAGTTCCTCGTCAGGGTAAAAATATTGTTAACATCATTTCTGATGACTGACCCGAAAGAACGTTTTTCCTTTAATCTGTTCTGAGGTTAACTTTCCCACAAGCTGACACACACTTTCTTTACAAATGCCTCCTTGTCGCAGGATGTCAGATCATTGACGTTTAAAGGAGATGGATGTCGCATGATAACCGTGTTAAAGACGGCGGTGATGTAACAAAAGGGGTCAAAAACGTTTTCCTTTTTTGCAAAAGTGGGGTTGAGTTGGGACGAGACCCATCGGGCCAGGTGAGGTGGATGAGGTAAGCTTAACCAGGCTGATGGGTTACGTCACTTGCGGCGGACGTAGTGTGTCCGTCCCACCAGACAGCCAGGCGCCTGCCGCAGTCTTACCAACCTGACGCTTCCCCCCCCCCCCCACCAACCCTCCCTCCCCTGAACCTACAGTCTTACCAACCCGACACAACCGAACCTGAACCTGCAGTCGTACCAACCCAACGCTTGTACGTGCTGATGAACAGTGTTGCCAAACTGACAACCCTCCACCCCTGAGCCTGCATGCAGTCTTACCAACCTGACATCAACCCCCCCCCCGCCATCTGAACCTGCAGTGTCACCAACCTGAAGCCCCCTTACTTGAACCCGCAGTCTTGCCAACCTAAGAACCCCCCCAAACCCTACCTGACTGAACCTGCAGTCTTACCAACCTCACGTACGCATCTGCTGATAAGCAGCGTTACCACCCAAACGCTAGAACCTGCTGACGTACAGTGTTACCAATCTGACGTCCGCACCTGCTACTAATGTACAGTTACCAACCTGAATCCCTTACTTGCTGATGTAGTGTTACCAATCTGAAGCACATACTTGCTAATGTACAGTGTTACCAAACTAACGCTTGTACCTGCATATGTACAGCGTTACCAACCTGACACGAAACCTGATGATGATGTGCCGTGTTACCAACAACCTTACGGGTAGTACTACTAACCTTCCTGTTACACAGCGTTACACCAACCTGACATTCATACCTCATGTCTGGTCTGGTCCCCGTGTGGTTGGCACTAATGTCTCTCGTCTAGCGAGGGGTGGTGTTCCTACAGCGGCCCTGTGATATGCGATCATCTTTTTTTTTTTCTTTTCCTATCATACACTCGTTAAATTGCCAACGTCTGTGTCAATGTGTGGGGGGGCCGGAGGAGGAGGAGGAGGAGGAGGAGGGGGTCGAGGATGGTTCACAGTACTGCAAAAAGAAAAAAAAATGGCTGAAATTTAGCGAGCCATTATATATATATATATATATATATATATATATATATATATATTAGAACATATTTGTTTCTTTGTGATTCTGTGGCTCCTGACGGGTCGTATGAGGGGAAGCGTCTGGCTGGCTTGGAGGAAGAGGGGGGGAGGGGGGCGGCCTCCTCCTCCTCCGCCTCCTCTGAGGGGCTTGGTGAGCAAGCCCCCCCCCCCTCCCCTACCCTCCAAGGCCTTCCTTGAAGGGACGATTAAACTAACCTACCTTCCCCTTCCACCACCCAACTAACGCCGGCAAATTTCAACATGTTGAATGTTCCTCAGACGCTAGCATGCAAGTTTCACCTGGGGGGGGGGGAATGGGGGGTTATTATGAGGCGCAGCAGACACCCCCCCCCCTCCGCCAGAAGAAACAGGGTTTCCTAAACCCCCTGAAACACGGAGGGGGTTTCCAAGCTAGCACGAATTGCTATTTCTTTTTTTTTTTTTCTTCTTTTAAATAATGACCAAACTGGATGTTCGCCCTTAAAGGCGCACACCAATTTAGCCTTACTCTTAAAACACCTCGCACGACTATAAACGCTTGGCATTTACAGGCTGTGTTATTGTCTGACACGGACAGGCAGAATACACACGCATGACAAATTTATGCAAAGCTCTTGCTTGCAAAACATCTTCACAATTTCATGGGTATAAATGAGTAGCATTCCGACAGAGCAAACACGTTTTCCTTTTTTTTTTTTTTGTCTAAAATCCACGAGCGATGTGGGGGTTCCTGAGCGTGGTGGTGAGCGCCCTCGCATCTCCTGACCATGTACAACACCGTCATTAGCTGGCCGGCCGACGACAGATATGGACGCCTCCACTCACCGTTCCCTCTCGCTGCATCACCCTGCTTAAAAAACTCTCTCCCCTCCCTCCCCAGCCCCTGTTGGCTGTATTGATAACCTTGTCACGACCTGCTCTATGGTTGACAACGTTGTGTTTCGGAGCCCCCTCAAGACAAGTGGAGTGACTGGTAGTCTATGACGTGTGTGTGGGGGGGGGGGTTAATTACCTATTTGTATTGCACAAGGAGGGATTTATACCACTAGCGTGGGGGGCCCCCATCTCTTTAACATTCTCTTCTACCACACATCCTCTTAAACCTTCGTGTGCTGTCTGTATGAACCGTGTCCTCAATTCATCTTGTCCCATTCATCCACTGCTCTCATACTAATAAATTAGGTACTTCTTTATAAATCTTTTCCTTGCCAAGTTTCATGCTTTTATTTCACGTTATGTCCTCTGGTTGTTCTATCCCTACATTTCGGGAGAACTGTTTACTGCCTACGTCATCAACCTGGTTTAAAAACTTCATGGTTGTGATCAGGTCACCCCACATTTTTCTATCTTCCATGGTGGGCATATTCAAGGCCTGTAGCCATTTTCCATATTCGATGTCCTCCTCTGGACCTTCTCTATTAGCTCTCTCTATTTCCTTAGGTGCAGTGACCAAACTGGACTTGTATATTCTAGTTTTGGTATAATGTCGGATTTGAACCGTTTGCTGAATATTTCCTCATCCAAATATTTGAACGCTAAACTAATATCTACCAACAGATAGTTTATCTCCTTTACTCTCCTCCTGACGTGGGAGCCTGGCGACGCGTTAAGGACTATATCAACTCCTAAGTCCTTCACAGTTAAGGATTCCTGAAGCTTATTTCTTGTCAGATGATGGTCATATTGAGGCATTTTTTTTTTCTTTATTCGCTGATTCCCAACCTCATTACATTACATTCACTCGGGTTAAATTCATCAACCATGTATCAGACAACCAAGTTTTGTCCCTCTCAGCGAACAGAATCCTCTCTCTCTCTATCTCTCTCAAGGCTTGTAGGTCCTATGTTTCAGTGGTGCTGAGGCTGCCTCCTCCTGCTGGCGGCAGAGAGTGGACGGGAGAGGCGAGTGAGCGCAACGGCAGGAGGAGGAGGAGGAGGAGGAAGTCGGGTCGCCGCCACCACCATCAGCATGAGGAGGGAGTGCAGCCTGCTGATGACGCTGCTGGTGCTGCTCGCCTGGCCAGGGAGCCTCCGGGGCTTCCCTACGTCGCCGGCCTCCCCAAGGGCAGCAGGCGGCGGACCTGACTCAACCACCGGCAGCGGGGGTCAGAGGTTCTCACAAGCGCACTTCCAGTTCACTCTGGACTTGTACGGTGCCTTGGTCAACAGGTCCAGCCAGCCCAACGCCAACGTCCTCTTCAGCCCAGTGGGTGTAGCGGCCGTGCTATCCCCTCTCCTTCAGAGTCCTGAGCCCGAAGTCACTCAGCAGATCAGAGAGGTATATATCTTTTCCACATTTCACTCTTTTACATTAATATGTGAGTTTCTGATCTTCCACTACTACAAACAGACGCGAAAGGACCCAGTGGTCTGTTGCTTAGTTATATACACTCGCCACTTGCAGTCTGAACCTTACTTTTGTAAGTGGTGGTCCACAAAAGCGCCAGATACTGAATCTCCTAGTTGTAGCGCTCTGTAAGTAGCGCCAGGTCGTGAATCCTATTGTTTTATGATTAGCAACGATGAATGAACTCCCGATTCCTGACAAGGTCACCCCTGTACCTCACACCTGCAGGTCCTACGCTACTCCAACATGACGGCGGAGGAGATACAGGAGGGCCACTCCACCATGGTGGCCAACTTCGACGACGCCTACTACGACCAGGACCTGCGCTTGGCATACGCCCTCTTCCTGCAGGAGGGCTCCGCCTCGGCCGAATCCACCCATGGACTGTACCCCACCGGCAAGACGCGAGAAGTCAACTTCCACACCAACGGCACGGAGATCATGCACGGGATCAACCAGTAAGTGAGACCAGTGGGCAGCGTAAGGACGGAGGGGGAGTTATAAAAGGTAGACTGGCTTTTGACCGTCTGCGTCAGTAACTGCTGCGACTGATGGCCACAGTACAGGCAGAGGATCGAAGATGAAACAGCAGCTTCACTGAATGTGACAACTCAAAGCCTATTAGACACTTCATGTTCTTGTTAATGGCGGGTCGGGATTAACTTCCGATATTAACAACTATGTAAAATCTATGTATGAAATCTATAATCCTTTACGTCATACATGTATTACAATGGGATCATAACATTACGATGAAGGGCATCGTTGTTCACGTGAGGTTACAAGAGTTAGGCTTTTGATCACAGCACTCTTGATTTGTCGTTCTCACGAAATTTTAACAAAGATAACTTTCTAAGAATATGAGATACTCACATAAAAAATATTAACTTAGATTCACCGGTAAACGCGTCGCTGTACAGATGGTTATTTGAATATTGTCGTGGCGCAGGTGGGTGGCGCGAGAGACGGAAGACCTGGTGGGGGCGCCGTTGGCAGACGTTCCCACCGCCCAAGTGGAAGCCTTGGCTGTGGTGGTCGTTTACTTCTCCGGCCGCTGGCTTCATAGGTTCGAACGGAACCTCACCTTCGACAAGGGTCTGTTCTTCATCACCTCAGACGAAAGGTAAGTTGACACTTATCTAACTAAACTTAAAAGAATATTTCAGATTTCACATGAAACTTTATATTGCTTTAAATTGATATGATCTCCTTGAGGAACCTAATTTCATAAAAGACTACAGCAACATTTAATTGTAAACACTGAAAAAATCTAACAGAAAACTGCATACAGCTATGATAGTAATACTGTGAGCAGCAACCTCCACTTTACTTACCATCAGTACATTTTCAATGCACATTTCCTTAACTGGCTAATAACCACTATAATACCATAACGAAAAGCCGACATCCCTCTGTAATCCCGTAAAAGTATAAAAAACACGGGGTTACAAGTTAACCCCGTCAGAGGACTTGGACCAAAACCTAAAGAAAATTAGCTATTCTCGCATCCTTTCCAAACTTTAGACAACGAGGAGAGAGTGCAGCAGCGTTGGCTACCACGGTGAATTCCCGGGCTGAGAAACAACGAATCTGTTTTTCTTGGAAAAGAGAAGGGTGAGAGGTATTCTAATACAAGTATTCAAAATTATTAAAGGGTTTGATAATCTTGAGCTATCAAGTTACTAAGACTCGATCCGTCTGACTTCACTCGCAGGAATGGATACAAATTCATGGGCAAATGTTTTACCTCGAATGAGGCGAAGTACTTTTTCTTCAACAGGATTGTTAACACATGAAACGATTTGCCCGTTCGAGCGGTTGAAAGCAGTACTTGATAAATATTTCGCTTAAGTCCACGACTTACATTATGACCGATTTGCAGGTCATTCTCCAAGAATCATCTATATACCTTCTAATCTTTACCAAACGATCACACACAGCCTCGAAAGAATCCAATGTTCTGTTGTTGTTTGACTTCCTGTGTATTCCTTCGTTTTGTTGACGGCTTATTTCGTGCATAACTCAGACTATCAGATAAAGGTTAAGTCAAACACTTTCATGTGAACGAAGTGAACACAAACAAGCATGAAACCCTAGATAATCTTAACTATCTTATCTTGGGTATGGTGAACTGGTGACCTGTACCAGAGTACTTCACAAATTCAAATTTGGTTCGGTTGCAGTTTACAGTGAGCTTGAATAAAATCAGAGCGGAACGCACGACGTTACGATCCTCGGGTATAATGCAATGATCTTTGCCCTGACTCCTTAAAAGTCAGGTTAAAAATCAGATCATTATCCCTAAGGGTCGCATTGTTGAGCTCAAAGGCTGTTAGCTTTATGGGTAGAGTTAAAACATGTAACAGGGGGAAAAATGATGAAAAGATACCTTACTAACTTAATGTAGCGAATTTTTCACACCGCTTTGGCTGAACATCTGTAATGGACTGCATCTGAATTTCAAGAAATTCTGATTTAATATAATTTGTACTGTTATGACGATTATCATCATTATAATTATTGTATAACCGCAAGACCTATTGCCCAGAGATACTTGCAGCTTCAAGGCTGCGTTACTGTCGGCAGCAGGGGAAGGAAGGAATCCTTGCGAGTGAGTCTCTCAACGAGATAGGACTCCAACGATACATACTCGCCAAAAATGAATATTCACCCGCAGCATAACCACAAGCGGGCGTAATCCCGTAACGTCATATACAGTTAACGACTCTCAACACCTAGCCTACAATCTTAAATGAAGAGCACAAAGTGGGAATAATTTCGAATAGCAAGGGAAATAATATAGGGTTAAATATAACGAATTTCTTACAAATATGAAAATAATCAAATTAAACGACCTAACCTATCCAATGACAGGCTATGCTAGAACAGCTTAGTAAGGAAAAGTTCGGTTGAGTTGATCTAACCTATCCAATGATAGGCTATGCTACAACAGCTCAAGTTAGGAAAAGTTTGGTTGAATTTGACTTGAAGTAAACGAGTATTTGTTACCATAGGTGGGCAGAAGGCTGGGGACAGCGAGCAAACACTTACCAAAGAAAGACCAATTGCGAGCATTCATACTTGAGAGACACCAGCCAAAGGAGCAAAAATGTTTAACAGTTCTACTGACCTTAGTCTGTCCTTACTAGGCTGATCACCAATATTGTGACTGCATTTTTTATCAAAAGAATCAACAATATTGTATTATGCATTTCTTGTCAAAATAAGTAATAACCAATGTTGTAAATGCATTTTTTGTTAAAAGAAGCAATCACTAATACTGTAACTGCATTTTTTTTTTCGTTAAAAAGTATCAAAATAGTTGTAGAACACATTTTACACGCATTTTATAGCACAATATTTGCATATGGTGTCGTAGGTAACCCTTAGGGAAAATCATTGCAAGCAATTATACTTAAGCAACTCTCAACACTCTATAACTCTTCCCACGAACCATAAGTTAATTATACCTTATTAATAAAATAACTCAAGATTATTTCAGTTAAGAACCTTAACTTCACCTGCAACAATATGATGAAATTTTCAGCACATATACCTGTCACTGTCCCACGTAAGGTTTGAGATCCCGATGATGGTGGGGCGTTTAGAACTACCACTGGGCTCCTCGGCCGAGCTGGAGGTACGGATCCTGGAGCTGCCCTTCGTGGCCAGGCGGCTGTCCATGTTCATCCTGCTGCCCGACCACCCCGACCACGGCCTGGCCTCCCTCGAGCGCAACATCACCTCAGACAACATCAAGGCCCTCTTTTCTACCCTTAAGGTACAATTCACAGCTGCAAAAAAACGAGCGAGTTCGCTCATTGCCTTTATTTGCGTCTAGGAACTTCATTCATTTCCGTTTTGCAATAGGATCTTGTAATAAAAAGATAGAACATATGGTTAGTACATCCCAATGTTACATAAGACTTCACTGTGTCCCTGTAAGTGAAGAATATGAAAAGGCTCCTAAGTGGACATCTGTATGCTTAAGTAATCTAATGTCACTTTCGCCCCGCAGGACGAGAAAGTTAACTTACGGCTGCCACGATTCCGCATAGACGTCATCCCTCCCCTGCAGGACGCGTTAGTGTCCCTGGGACTGACCTCTGTCTTCCCCACCACCAGAGACGCCCAGCCGAGCATCCTTATTCACGACTTCTTACACAGGTGATCAAAGCATCTTCCCCTGTCAAACACACTGACCCCCTTTCACTCGTCCGTCTACCCAAGACATACAAATGCTTTATCTGGAAATATACCATATCGATCTACAGTTGGAAGCCACCCAGTCATTTCCTACCACAGAGGACAGAGGTGAAAACGAGCAGATTGCCTCTACATCACCATGAACACAAGCGTAGCATCAGGGCAGATCTTATTTCTTAACACCGTAGTATTTACAAAGAAACAATACAAAACAGTAGGTGAACGCAGGGAATTTAAATGTGAAGAGGTTTCATGGAAGGCACTCGTTACAACAAGCAAAACTTTGGTGTTGAATTGTTGAATACTTATTACTTATACCTAGTTAGTAGAATCATTATCATAATAAGTCAGTCTGACGGACAGTTAGATACAGCATTAAGTTAAACTAGACATTTCCTAAAACCTAGATAATTAGGCTACTGAACAGTTGCCTTGGGAGTTTGCGTTATAAGGTTAAGGATGAGGTAATTGTGAGTGTGGGGTAAAGCAACTGACTGAATCACTAGCAAATGTATTAGGCCATGCAGAACAGAAAAGAAAATATCTACATGTTATAACAAAGCGGGATGAGAAACTGAATGCTAGACCGCCGAAATGAACTCAGGCCGCAATATCCGGAAAAAAATAAAATTTAAAACCAAATATCCAATACAACAGGGTTTGTGAGTTTAACACATGAGGTTATATCATTTATTTTTCATCTATGTGAAAATGTACGTTACATAAAGCAGAATTTCAGGAAAGTGATAAACTAAACAACATTATAGAGAGATCTGAAAATCATTTGCGTATAAGCTTTCAGTATCTTGTCGGATACCTCACCACACAACAGGTTTTCTACAATGGTCATGCTCTCTTCCACTCACCCAGCGGTGAGCTCATGCACACGTAAATCAGATAACTTACCCGAGATGTTTCCAGTTGCTCCCTACGAGCAATGACAATCGCCATATTTCAGATCACCTCTAAATACCCAAAAGCAAGAGAATATTGCCTCTGACAGGCTCAGCTTCCTCCCTCAAGTGAGCGAGGTTTAGCTTTGCCAAGCTGACCACCAGAACAAAACACTTCTACTTCCAAGTTAATTCTTCCAGGAACATGAACACTTCATCTTCTCCCCATGTTTACCCCTGTGTCCGACCGTCGCCATTGGACCTTTACTAACACGGATTTAGCCATCGTGCATCTGTAATTGTTTTCCAGTTCCTATAAACAGATTTAAATGCTGCGCCGTTGTTAATATAAAAAGAATCGCAGTGGTTAATGGGAATGAGTAAAATTCCCCCTTGATTTAAAACTACTCAAAAACCAGATAGGCTGCACACTATTAGTATTCTTAGCACTAATCACTGACGGTCATTAACAAAGCTCATTTTTGTAGACCATAAATTAATAACTACATCGTTAAGTTTCAGCCCGTCTTATTTACATACGACTTTCAATTTGCTGCCTATGTCTTTGAGAGGCATTGTAGGAGGAAAAAAAAAACATACGGAATAAAGTCAATGAAATCTAAAATGCCTAAAGTTTTGAGATATTTAAAGCCCTTTTGAATGAAATTAGAGGATAAGACACAGGAGCAAACGATAGCACAGCTCCTTCCCCATTTGCAGAACAGGTAAACACTAGTTAATGACAGATGTGTACTCCTGCATTAATGAAAAGAAGTGAATGTAAACAGGTTTCACAGTGTTGGGAATGATGCAACCCGAGGGGGACGCGATATGTCTGCCAAGGAAATTTCCATCTGTTTTGTTATTGCAGTTGAGGGAAGGAGGGGGGGGGAGGGTGAACACCAGTGTGGCAACACAGGCTTGGCCCGGGAGGGCGAGCAACAAACACCTACACCCGCCCGCTTGCAACACTTAAATGTTGCAAGTTGCAGTGCTGTGAACATGTACAGACTACAAGGAATAATTCGTGGGTACTTCAAAGCTACTCTTATAGTCTGGTTGGATTATAAGAAAAAATATTTAAACGTAATATAATATTCTTTTTTTTTCTGCTAAATGATGCTGGCTATTGTGGTTACGAAGGCTGAGTGGAGGGTGTGGTGACTCCTAACAACTGACAGCCTTATATTCTCAGGGCCGTGTGCGAGGTAGTGGAGGCAGGGGAGGACTCCTCTCCAGCCCTGACCTCCAAAGGTGACCAAGTGGGCACTTTTGGGGACAAGTACTTCGAGGTGGACCACCCGTTCATCTTCTTCGTGTGGGACTACATCGCCAGCAGCGTCCTCTTCATGGGTCGAGTCGTCACACCAGAGCCCATCACCCTTCCGCCCCCCAACTAAATAACCCAGCAAATGTGTCCTTTGCTAGCGGTTGACCGAGTGCTCTCTCACAACGTAAGCTCTCTCTCTTGTATTCACTATTCATATACACAGTAACCGCAAAACCTACGAAAAGCCTTGAAACCAGCCTACAAACACCACACACCCATAATACAGAAGCCGTCTGTCGTTTTTCCACGGTGACAATTGTGTTCTCGATGGAAATTTTCAGGTGTAGGTTTCGGACAGTTGTGTTATGTTAATGCCTCCATCATGTGTTCCATCGGTACTTGTGTCAATAAAAAAAAATGAAGTCTTGTGGTAAGGAAAATAGGACACAAAAAAAAAAAACTAAAATTATGTGATATCAGAAGTTACAGCAAGCGAGTACCTCTGGAAATGAAGTGACTAACATCTTGGAAAAGTCTGGATCACAAAAGTACACATTAAACTCTAGTGTCGAGAAAGACTGTTTTGTCTCGACACAATCCATGGAAACATATCCTGGGCAAGAATATCTGAGGACTCAGGCTATGAAAGGGAAGACGTGATGGGGTCCATGAGAAGCAAGGAAAAGGCCCGAGTCCTCAATAACTACCACATAAGTGATGCAGTAAGACTTTACATATGGAAATCATTGAAAAATATTAATATAATTCACATAAACAAGTGCTGCAGCCAAGACTAATCGGTTTGAAATTAAAAGATTCTTAAAAACTTATTTGATACACAGATATTCATATGTGGATGTAGAATTTACACTTGTTTTTGAGGGACAAGGTTAAGTGTGAGTGAGAGGGGAGTGAGTGCGCCTGAACTCACTCACTGTACATACACAGCCTAGCTTATATTTACTAGACTGGGACATACGTATCTGCCAGGTGGTAGAAAACGTGAGTGAAGGGGCAGACTGTGATAATGTATTTGTCTTGTCTGAGCCGTCTGTATCAGTCAAACTATACACCCCATTGCTTCACACCAGCAGATTCTGCAACTGTTGTATGCTTCATGAGGCTATCTTTTATTATGTGAATCATCTAGCTTCCTCCTCCTCTCAAGTTCCTGTATGTATGTGTGTCTGTTGTCAGTCTGTATCGCTGCGTATGAGGGAAGCTTAAGTGTAATTCGCCAAATGAGCTTACACGCAAATTTTGGTAACAGTCATAATCGTTGCATCTTAAGCTTCAGTAGGACGTATTTATAGAAAGAATTCGCCGTTTTAATAAGTTTATGCCAAGCTTTAAGTTGCTTAAGGGTAAATCACCTATTTAAAAACCCTCTATTAGCCGATATAGTTTAAAGTTTCTGACGTTGATGAAGTTAAGATATTAAGAGGTTTTAAAATGATCAGTGTGGACATGTGAAGTTTGGAGATTGTCTTAGTTTCATGTTTAACTGAAAGACTTTCTGTAAGGTCATATGGAATATAAAAATATTCTGTAAGGCCATAATGAAGTTGAATTGTTCTTTAGTGCCATGCAGAAATTTTTTTTTAATGCCATGTGAAGGATAAAGATTTTTTCAATGTCGTGTGACAACCGAATGTTTTTTAAGGCCATATGAACTCTCAGAGTTGTTTAATGCCACGTGAATTTTGATTTCATTGAAGCCATTTAATGGTTGGAGGTGTTCTTAAAGGACAAGCGAAGTTCAGAGATACTATTTTTAAGGCTTTGTTGAAGTCCCTTGATTTTCCTCAAGGTCGTGGGAAGTTTCGGAACGTTCTTTACGGTATAAATTTTCTTGAACTCCACGTGAGGGATAAAAGTGTTATTAATTTTGGTCATGTGAAAAGTTTGAGATGTTCTCGAATTCCATGTGAAATTTTAGTGGTATTCATTATGGCCATGTGAAGCTGAAAGTTAAAAAATGTTCTTTATAACCGTGTGAATTCTATAATTGATTGTTTATTGTCATTTGAAGGTTTGAGAGATATTCCTCAAAATCATGTGAACATTGGAAATGTTCTCTAATGTCATTTGAAGTTTTGGGATACTCTTTAAGGCCATGTGAAGTTTATGGATGTCCTTTAATGCCTTGTGATATTTAGAAATATTCTATACAATGATGTGAAGTTTAGAAATGTTCTTTGATGTCATGTGAAGGTTTAAGGGGTGTTTTTGTTTTTTTAAGCTGATGTAAAGCTTAGAGATGTCCTCAAATACGATGTAAAGTTCGGAGATGTGCTTTGAGGCCATGTGAAAGTCAGAGATGTTCTCTAAGACTGTGTGAAGTATAAAGATGTTCTTAAAGAATCTGTGAAGTTTAAAAATGGAGATATTCTTCAGTACCTTTTGAAGTTAAAAGCCATGTGAAGTTTATCATACTATTTTCTGAAGTTTGAGGAATGTTCTTCATGGTCATCTAGAATTCTTACAGTGTTTCAAGAACTTAAGTGACGTTCAGAGATTTTAAGGTCATATGAAGTTTGGACACTATCCGTAAAATCGCGAATTTCTAAGATGTTTTCTTAACTTCCCGGTGATAAATGGATATATAAAGAATCTTACATTCTTCAGAAGGCCAGACAAATAGGGATGGTCCATAAAGGAGAACTTAAATAAGCTCATCTGAAGATTATCGATGTACTCTGAAGTCACTTTACGTTCTAAAATTGTTGTTTAAGATTCGTCAGGTCTCAGTCCGATCTTAGCAACTGGTTGGTTATCTGGGTTTTGGGCCCATCAATTGCCGGGATCATTAAGTCAAGGCCGACAACGCCAAGTTATAAACACCGACGGAAGAATCCTGAACACTTTCAGATGTCAGAAATAATTCCAAGACCTCACTGCGTATTTGATCCTCGATCAATAACGGATGAGTGAGTGGACTTTAAGCTCACGCACGGTCAGGGTCATTAAGATCATCAGTGTCAAACGACATCAACCAACCGAAAAATGCTTCACATCTGATATCAGTATTAACTATTAGACCATATACACCCTATGTACAGAGTTCTAATGGTTTGGAGAGTGATTTCTATTGTAAAATACTGAGGTCATCTTGCTGAAATTTTCCTCTTCATGTAGGTATCATGGAAACCTCTTTATGTAATTTTTAAAGTGGTTTGCAACGTAATATAAAATCGAAAGTCAAAGCATAAATTGTACATCACCTCATTCCATTGTCCCATGAATGAACGTAACCGAAAAGCCTTTTTGTCGCCATGAAGTATTCGATATGATGATTATTTACCGGTACTTCGTTAAAAAATTCCGTATTCCAGGGAAATTTCTAATAAATTTTCACGACAAGGCTAGTAAAAACTATGGCAGTGATCTATGAATATTCTTCGGCTTGAAAAGATATCTGTCTAGCTACCAAGTCAGGCATGTATCCTTCCTAAAAATATTAAGAAATTTCCGTTGAAATTATTGCATTTCACAGATCTCACACAGTTTGGTTTACTACACACTCAAAATATGTTTTAGAATTTCTCGAACATCTTAGATATTTTGGAGGATTTGAGCATATTTTCGAAATGGAATATATTCTCAAATGTTTCGTATACGAAATATTTTCTTGGACACTGGAAAATTCAGAAACTCTGTTTATTCGAAAACATTTTGTTTTCTTTTATATTCGAATCGCGTCAAATTCACGATATTTATCAGCTGTTTCCAGTAAAGCAATGTCATGACAGTATTTGCCAAATAATTCGCTATGTACAATTTATTTAAACGGTTCACGGGTCGGTCCTTGATGCACAGTGTGAATTTGAATTTAAAGAACGTCAGATTTTTGTAAAAATATATATGCATAAAATTTGCTCTGAGACGTTTTTCCAGGAGATTCATCCTAAGATATACACATGACGATACATAAGAATTAGGATACAAAGCTACACATAACCCTTTCCAGGTGTACATAAACCCACAGAGCGGTACACACACACACACACACACACACACACACGCCTCGCTTGAACTGTTAAGGGGAAAAAAAATAAAATAAACCACGTGTGAGGATGAAACGGGGGATCCATAATTAAGGTTTTATTTGCCAGGTGTTATATAAGCCCGAGAGGCGACATGTGCGGGCGCGGCCAACTGTGACGGGTCCTTATAACGACCGCCGCCAGCAGCCTAGCTAGGTAAAAGCCCCGCTGTTGGAAGTGAACGATGGTGAAAGCAAGGATGCCTGGGACGGATTTAAGAGGAAAGGGGATGGCAGAGAGAATGGACACCGGTGAAAAATAAGAGACGATAGGATAGAGAAACACGGGTTGAGGGGGAGGGGGAAGCGTAAGGTTTCAGGTGGCCATTATTGTGCGGAGATGACCGGGAGAGCAGGTCCTCAGGGGTGGAGCCGGGAGTCTCCCGGCCTTGTGATGCCCCCGGCGTGGTGGTCCTCCTCCAACACAAGCAGGAAAGGAGGGTGGTGGTGGTGGTGGTCCTCCTGCCCACCACCACCACCACCACCACCCTCCCTCCCTCCTCTGCCCCACTTGTTGGGGGTCTGGGGTTGGTGTGGGTGGGGAGGAGGAGGAGTTAAGACCTCCCTGCTAACCTATACTTTGATACAACACACCACAAGATCGATGTCACGTATCTGGTCAGCTGATACTTCAACAAGTCACACAACACCCACCATCACCGTCATTATTGGGAAGCTGCAAAAAATATTAGGGAAATTGGTACATCTGCGTGCTGGGGGTGCAGCTGAGGTCAGCGGTGACTTACTCATGGCTCATGGCTTGGGCAGGGCGCCGGGTTGCGCATCGCCCGCCTGGCCATGAGGCTGGTTTGGAGCCCTCCCATCTCGACACCCAAAGAATGAAACATTTCCATACGAAACACAGTGTGTCTATCGGTACATGCTTAAATTCGCCATGACCTTCGGACGCCACGCACGAAGGGAAGGAAAAACGGAAACATATAAAGCAGAACTGTTATTGTTCAAATTATAAAACCATAAATCCTTCGACCAACAATGCTAGTTTTTCTTGCGGGGACCTGACAGTAAGAGGAAGGTTATATGTTAGAGTCCAGCACGACCCTGCCTCTCCTCTAGAGTCCAGCACGACCCTGTCTCTCCTTCAGAGCCCAGCACGACCCTGTCTCTCCTTTATAGAGCCCAGCACGACCCGGTCTCTCCTGTAGAGCCCAGCACGACCCGGCCTCTCCCCTAGAGTCCAGCACGACCCTGTCTCTCCTCTATAGAGTCCAGCACGACCCTGTCTCTCCTTCAGAGCCCAGCACGACCCTGTCTTTCCTTTATAGAGCCCGGCACGACCTGCTCTCTCTAGAGTCTAGCACGACCCTGTTTCTCCTCTATAGAGCCCAACACAACCTCGTCTCTCCTCTAGAGCCCAGCACGACCCTGTCTCTCCTTAACATAGCCCAGCACGACCCTGTCTCTCCTTTATAGAGCCCAGCACGACCCGGTCTCTCCTCTAGAGCCCAGCACGACCCGGTCCCTCCCCTAGAGTCCAGCACGACCCCGTCTCTTCCCTAGAGCCCAGCATGACCCTGTCTCTCCTCCACAGAGCCCAGTACGACCCCATCTCTCCTCTATAGAGCCCCACACGACCCGGTCTCTCCTCTAGAGCCTAACACGACCCTGTCTCTCCTTTAGTCTAGAGTCCACTATGACCCTGTCTCTCCTACACATCCCTGTACGACCATTACTTTCCAGCAGAATCCTGTACGACCATATCTCTCCTTGAGAATCCAGCACGACAATGTCTCTCCTCGAGAGTCCTTCACGAACAAATCTCTCCTGCAGAGTCCTGCACGACCATATCTCTCCTCGAGAGTCCATTCCACCTGTTAGTCATTTTGTTTCCATATTCACTTTCATTTTCCAGTGACTAATTATTTCCTGCCAAATCTCCAACTTTTTCTTATATATTTTTTTTTTCTTTGGGGGGGTTTAGCTCATTCCTGTCCCTTGTTGTTGTTCGAATATACATCTTACACCCTTGCTTGTACTGTCTGTCTTGTGGCTGTGGACGTGCAAGCAGGAGCCAGCGACAGATTGCCCGCGGGGACATGATAGATCGCCCACTTGACATGACCCAGTGTAAGGTCAAATAAGAACTGCATAACATTGAGACGTCCATCGGTGAGGGTCAGGGAGACTCCTGGGCCAGCAGGTCAGGTGCGGGGAGGACCCGGGGTCAGAGGTCAACTGCTGTTTTTCCAAGCAAATAAAGCGCTTATAGACTTGGGCCTTAGCAGGCGGCTCAACCGCCGGTCTCTGGGATTGCAGAAATATGGAACTAGATATGAACGTGAGGGAAAAGTGGTGACTAGAGGAACGTAAGTCTAATTTTATGGCAGCACGTTCTTGAAGACGAAGAGTTGTAGGAGCAGATAATTAAGAAAATAACATCCTGGAAGCAAGAAGACGAAATCCTAGGTAACATTTTGTGATGTATCAAGTGTGTGTGTGTGTGTGTGTGTGTGTGTGTCACGGACCATAAGATCGTCTGTCACCTGACTCCGACGTGCTGTCCTCTAGCAAATAACATCGTCATAGAGCATCAGGTCTTCTGTCCTCTGGCATCGTGTACTCCTCACAGCCTACTTTATCCTCTTCCTTTATGTTTCTGCTCCTACAGTGACAGGGCCTATGGCATCAGGGATACTACAGGCCCGTTCTCTAACGATAATGACACCTTAACAAACGATGACAAACAAGCATCTCGAAGTGGTATCGACTGCCGAAATATATTTCATATGCACCACACGCACTCAAAGCGTATTTCCATCGAAAGAAAATGATAACTTAGGCTTACGTAACAAAAGCCATGAAGTACTTCAATAACTTGAAACATTAAATATAAATCAACCGGTCCTGATCTGTCTTTCAGAATGCCGAGAAAAGAAACTCGACAAGCAACACCTCCAAAAACTCATAACATTAGAACAACCGGAGGCAATGACGCGATATCAGAGAAGAAACTTGCTGGAAAGGCTGGCAGAGGAAGCCCTTTTGTAGTATGAGACTACTGGATGAATGGAATAAACTAAATGAAGATATAGTAAACGCGGACACCAAAAAGATGTTTAAGAAATCGCATGACACTTGAAATGAGTCTATAGCTGGGGCCCCACGAGTGTAAACCCCCCTATCCGTACAGTCCAAATAGGAAATTACACACAAAGGGAACACGCCACATATAATCTACATATCTAATCAAAACATAAAGGAAACTAGAACAAATACAAAAAAAAGAAGCAAAACTGGTTCCTGTACTTAGATATAAACAAACCACAGGAAGAAAAACTCAAAGATCTAAAATTGCTTTGTCTGGAAAAGTACCCGACTCCGAACAGATCTCCTACCCTGTCAACGATGATGCCCCATAGGGCTCTCTCCTGTCTCCTTCCCTGTCAACGGTCGTGCCCCTCAGAGCTCTGTCCAACCTCCTACCTTGTAAACGGTGGTGCCCCTCAGAACTCTGTCCTACCTCCTATCCTGTCAATGGTGGCGCCCCTCAGGGCTCTGTCCTAACGGCTACTTTTTTTTTTGTGTCCAACAATGATCTTTCTTAAAACTCTGACCTTGTTCGCTCTTTACTCCGATGATTCCACTCTACATACGTCAACTCTTTCCTCTCCCCCCTCCTTTTCCCTATATTCGTTCTTTCTCTCCCACTAAGCATATCTCTTCTCCTAAGTCAGAGCTATGCAACACCTCAGGATGATGAGGTAGTAACACGGTTAAGTTCAGTCGTAAAGAGAGGCAATTTCTGCCAACATCTCTTTCTTAATCTGACTCCTTTCCAACCATAGGTCTCAAAACATTATGATTCAACCCTGCCGTAACAGAGGCATATTGGGTTATAACCAAATTCCACACTCTGCCCAGGAAAACCCATATGACGATCACCAGCAAATCAAAATTCCGAAACCCGAGAGCGCTGTGTATATGTCACAACTATTCTTTTTCTTCTGAGCTGCTATTGCCATATTTACAGATGTGTCCTTTGCCACAGTATGAGGTTGTGTTTGCAAACTGGGGTGGATTGTATTCTACCTCTCTCTTAGCTAGATTGGAATCAAAAGCCTCCCACCTTATCACTTCTCCTCAACCAACCTTTTACAATCACTAAAAGGTCGCTTTCCTGATCTGCATGTACTGCTATGGCCACTGTCCTTGTGAGGTGTCTGCATGTATACCAGCCGCAAGATCTGGGCCCGCAGCATGCGACTGGCTGCTGCTTCCTATAGTTTCTGGGTGAATATCAACCACACGAAGATTGCCTATTACACTTCTTTCTTTGCACAATGAAGTCGTGGAGCAACTCTCCTTTCTTATGTCTCCTCGTCTCTAAATAACCTTTCAACCCGTATGAACTGGGTCTACAAACATCTAAAGACCTAAAATCAATCCCTTCTATCTTTTCTTCTCAGTTTTCCCATTTCCACCGAGATGGCCACTGCTTGGGGCATACAACTGCCCGTACCATATCGGCTGCTAAAACACGACAATTTCTGGTCATTAGAGACAAAATGACCTGGTAGAATAGGATGTAGCTACAAGGACACGTAGTCCAAACATGAGCAAAAGTTCCTTCAGCAGTAGAGTTTCAGAACATTAGAACAGACTACAAGAAGATATTACCAAAGCAAAGGTTACCAACAAATCTGACACGTCGGTAACATACCAACGTAATTCAGCTTCTCTTTGTCTCTCCGCTGGATCCAACGGCTGAAACGAAACCAGAATGTTATCCACTGATCCCTTCCTATGTTATTCGCATATCGTTGTTCTCTTCTCTACAACGGTGGTGTTCCCTCAGAGAAATTTTCTTACCGGCTGATGTGTGGGAGAAAACTGGTGAACAGGAAGGCGACTTTACCATTCTTTGACTCCTGTCTCCATCTACATAGATTAGGGACTTGGGATGTCGTCCAGTAGCTAGCCTCGTCATAGACCATTAGGTCCCCTGTTGTCGGTCCTTCCCATTTACTAAAGTCGTTCCTCCTGCCACTACCCCTCCCTGCCACAACCCCTCGTCCCTGACGATGTTCCCCCCCACCCCTCCCTGCCACAGCTCCTTCTCCCTACCGCTGCTTCTCCTCCCTGCCACAGCTCCTCCTCCCTGCCACTGTGGGTGTGCGAGCCTGGCACCGACCGTGTAAGATATGAGGAGTCAGGGCAGCAGGTCACGGAGGTGGGGGGGTAGGTGGGAGAGGTGGTGGTAGTGGTGGAGGGGAGCACTGCGGCCAAGGCCGCCCCCTCCTCCCCTTCCCGCCTCCCCCGCTATCCTCCGACGGTTGCTCCTCCTCCTCCCTCCTCCTCCTCCTCTTCTTACTTCTTTCTTCTCTCCTCTTCTTCTCCATCTTTCTTTTTTTTTTCTTCTCCTGCCCTCCCCTCCGCTGTCCCTCACCCGCCAGACCCTCCCCTGCACCCCTCACAACCACCCCACCTCGCTCCTATCACTGTACACGTACACTCCTCTCCTTGTTCACGTGCAGTCACATCTTCCCGTGCTACACCGTACACCCTTTCCCTTGTTCCTGTACAACACGTACAGCAACGTACACTTCTCTCTTTTCCTTGTTCCTGTACTGTGTATAACCATGTACACTCCCCTCTCCCCTTCCTTTACAGAACGTACGCAGATGCACTACACTCCTGCCCCGGCTACACCTCCCTCATCCACCCTACACCCACCCAGCCCTCTCCCAGCACGTGCTCACCCAGCCCTCCCCAGCATGTGCCCCATCCAGCCCTTTCCCAGCACGTGCCCCATCAGCTTTCCTTCACCACGTACCCCATCCATCCTTCATTCACCACGTGCCACCCGACCCCCCCCCCCGGTCTCCCAGGGCCTCACCTCCACCATAGTCTGTCCCGCTCCAAACCATACTTTTCCTCCCTCACCATCCACCTCTCCTCTAGCTCCACCCTCCATCACCTGCTCTCCTCTTCCCCGACCCTCCATCTCTTCTCTCTCCCCCCACCCTACACACACATTTACCGCCTCCTTCCCCAGCCAGGCCTTGCGTCTGGGGTCAGCATAGTCACCCTTTTCATCCTCAGCAGGTGCCCACCTGCGCCGCGCCAGACCCAGCTTCCTCGGGCTGACTCCCAGGTTGCCGCAAGGTTCCTGACTACGGGTCCGACTGACTCAATATGGGTACTGCGACATGCTTCGAACCCAGTTCGAACGGTAGAGACACTGGGAATCGACCTGCCTGGCCATGGCTGGATCCTAATACGCAAGCTAGGGTGTGAACCACCCAACCTAATTTACGTGGGTCTACGGGTTATAGATGAGCGGATCGGGGTCACGGTACTGGGGTCCGCATCTAACCATCTGGGGCGGCGGACCTGGACCCGGTACAAGGGTTCGCATCTGACCATCTGGGACGGCGCACCGGGACCCGGTAGCTTCGGGTTTATAGAATGCTCCTCGGTCGTATCTTGCTGGATTTTATCTGGATGGAATCAGGACCAGTGGCGTCAGATCAGAAGGGGATTCAGTCCGGTTCATTTGGAATCATGAAGGTTCTGGGTGTGGCCAGGTCCGGATACTCAAGTGTGGGATTAACTAGATGTCTGCAGGACCGTGATGGACACAGCGTTGGCGTTCAGCACCAGGTTCCAGACAGACACTGGCTCTACGTCTGACTCGGAAATTCTGTCTGAGCAAGCCCTCTAGGTTGCGACAGGTAGCGAAATTTTTCGAGGGCTGCAACTGACTCTGAAAGGTTACGACAACTTTGCAAGAGACTTGGAAAGGCTGCAAACAGTTTTCAAAAACTTTGAAACAAATTTAGTAACAGACCTTGGAAGACTGTGCCGACAAAATCCAATGGATTGTGACAGACTTTGGAAGGTTGCCATAGCAGAACGTGGAAGGGTGCAGGAACAGACTCTGGAGGGCTGGAACGACAGACTTCTCTAGAGAACCAGCAGTTGTCATAATTCATAATAAAAGTCGACGGTCTTGAGAGATTGTAAAGAACTCTGCAATTTCTTCCAGCGTTATGACAAAAACCTGGATAACAAACCTATATTTTCTTGTTTGTTTTATTTTTCCCCAAGGGATAAGCAGAGTTTGGCGACGCCATTATGCGTCCGTTCCAGCCGTTCTCAGGGTCGTGTGAAGATATTGTGCACGTGGCGTTTTCTGTTATCGAGTTCTAAGTCTAGAAAGACAACCAGGAAGTGAGGACTGCTATATATTTACGTAGAAAAAAAAATGACTGAAACTTTATCTGTACATTCACTGATAAAGACTTACTTAGAGGCAGGATATATGATACTGCAAAAGAGAGAGAGAGAGAGGGGGTTCTCTCTCTCTCTCTCTCTCTCTCTCTCACTTTCCTACCTGTCTGCCTACCTACCTACGCACCGACATACGTACCTAAAACGGGACGCCGGTGGCGGTGTGGCTCGGCTGTAGGACGCCCGCTGGACACGACGCCAGCCACACCTTCACCTATGCCAACACCTTCTGCCCCACATTCATGATTACCACAACACGCATACACCACACACATGGGAACGTACAGCGACATCAGGACAACAACAGCACACGAACATGAAGACACGGGCCACAGGAGAAATAAAGCCTAAATGAAACATAGAAAATATTAGTATCAAACGTGTCGACGTGGCACTGAGGGAGTTCCCCCCTCTTCAGCCCAGCTTAACTTAGCTTATAATCGCTGGGTCGGCGACGGGGCATCAAAGTGCATAAAAATCTCCGCCTGAAAAACGTCTGGAGCCACCGCGTGACCTTGGCTTCGCCTCCTCCCTCCTGCAGTACAATCACGGGACCTCAGCAACGCCTCTTCCCTCCTGCAGCACGACCATGGGACCTTAGCATCGCCTCCTCCCTTCTGCACCACAACCACAAGACCTCAGAAACGCCTATTCTCTCCTGCAGCAGCACCACGGAACCATAGCAACGCCTCCTCCTTCCTGTTCCCACAACAACAGTCCTACTCTCCCAGTAGTTTTGCGTCCCGGTACATATCAATGTATATTGTTGTATCTTTCTGTCAGCTACACCTGGGTCACCAATGTTATGTTAAATCACCAGCTGTGGGTTCGTCTAACTTCTTTGAAAATATATGGACTGAGAGAAGGGTGTCAGAAACAAGAGGCGACCATATTGGAGGTTGGGCGGCGTATAGGGCCCGTCCATCTGCACAGGACTCCTAAGGCTTTGCGCTCAGCACCAAGGTTACTCACGCCATTTACGGTGTGTGTAATGAACTAAAGTTGTAAACTCCAGTGTTGCATAGGGAACCCCACGGGACCTATGGCTGCAGGCAGGAACGGCTTTTGGAGCAAGGTAGGGAGGGAGTGCGTCGCTACAGGGCTGTACCCTAACAATAGGCCCTCACCACTGACATTATAACACTCCCTTTAACAAGTTACTTCACTTTGTAAGGTACACTGTAGCCCTGTAAATACGGCAGATGTTGATGTATAAGAAGATGCGAATATAGGAACATGAAGCTACCTTAATGACTCTCTTAATATATATATATATATATATATATATATATATATATATATATATATATATATATATATATATATATATA
>JAYMFT010217506.1:5000-11408 GCA_038088735.1 Panulirus argus
ATGAAAGCAACAAACTGAATGATGACATCGGGAATGTGGCCGGCAGACAATTGTTTTAATGTTTATAGCATAGCAGAGAAAGCTCCAGAGATTACGCCCCCTGAGTGCAAAACTCTCTCACCGTGCAGTACAAAGAAGTAGCAAGAAACAGGTAATCACACATATACACACACGAGGGATGGGGCCTCACGAGTGTAAAACTTCTTCCTCGTACGTTTCAAATGGGTAATTGCACACACACACACACGTATATACGGGCCTCCGTGGTGCAGTGGTTAGCGTTAATGACCGTGAGCATTTACGGGTCAGCCCGGAGGCGAATGCGCATGAGTTTGAATCCTGGACGTGGCAGTCGGCCTGCACTTAACCCAGGCGTTCATCCTCCCGTTGGGGCAAGTTAATAAATGGGTACCCGGCTTAGGTTGCTGTGTGTGTGTGTGTGTGTGTGTGTGTGTGTATACATACGAGTAAAGACATGATACACATACACAAGGCTGAGAGATGACCCAACATAAATCTAAATATCTTTCCCCGTAACACATAAATGTTAATCATATTTTGGAACGCGTAAGGTATCTGGTGACAATAATTCTAAAACAAGAAAAAAATATTGAAGAAATAAACAAGAATTCTATGAGAATAAACTCAAAATCCACTCAAATTACCGTTTGGAGATCAATATCGTATACTGTAGATGAGGGTGAAGGACGAGTGCATCAATCAATACCATTAAAAAGACAAATAGAAAGGCTTTGAGCGCTCAGCACAGGAGGACAATAACGACCCCATTTCAATGACGAAGTTAAAGAGGGAGAGAGAGAAAAAACAACAGACATACTACACACGGGAAATGGAGGAGAGTAGAAAAACTGATAAATTTAAACAAATCGAAACAGAGGATTGTAAGGGAAAAGTGGGATTGAGGATACATGAAGATAAAGCAGGCGCAGTGCGTTAGGGCTCAAGTGTTGGACGATGACAGAAGAGCTATGAGTAAAACCAAAGACTGTGATGTGGATGGCGAAAGGCTTAGTCAAAAATGGCTAGAAGTCTGGTAAGTGCAATGATTACGAGAGTAATGATAAAGTGCGGGAGAGATAACATAACACAGCCGTGATGTTACTTGGCCTAATGATAATGGAAGACTATATTCTGTCAAGAAATGATAGAATTATTGAAGCAAGAATCCAGGACACAAGAAATACTCGAGGCAACAGATATGGTACCATGGAGGTGTAGCTGTCAAGAAGACCAGGGGAAAGCAGTGGCAAGATAAGCTGACCTACAAATGTCACATTCAGGATACAGTAGTGTGTAGTTTAGCAGCATTGAGGAAGACAAGTGGACATGAAAACTATGAAGAAAAAAACAAAGATAGGATGGATGTTCATTAAAGATGAGAGGTCAGGAGACTCGAAGGATATAGAAATAAAAGACATACAAGATAAGAGAGAGAGAGAGAGAGAAAGATAGAGAGAGAGCAAATAAAGAAATGCCAATACGCTTAAAGTGCCAAGAGAGCAAGAGATTCAACAACGTAACCTGCAGACATGCAGCTAGAATAGCGGTACAGGGGGTAAGAAGTGGAGTGCAGGATCACCGATTGGAGGGAAATCCACAGGAAAAAAAAAAAAAAGATCCAAAACTTGTTGAGGATCCAGACTCATGAACAGTTTTCTTAAAGGATATAAAATAGGAAGAACACAAATAAGGTGAGAGGTTAAGAGACTCTGGTCTTCCTAGCACTAAAAACCCTGCAACTCCATTCGGCCGGAGCTGGAAATTTTCTTTTGAATAGAATATGAGAAAAAAGACAAAATTAAATTTAGACCCTAAATCAGCATCAGACAGCTCTTGAAAATATAATTATGACGGTGCAGAAGGCAGCAAAGACCATCCCTAGAACGTGCTGGAACGGTCCTTGTACTGGAAAACTTTGAATCACTGGAAACTTTGGAAGCTTCACGACGGAAGTGAAACACAGAGCTGACAGATTCTCAGAATGTTTCCAGAACTTCCCGCCACATGTCACAGAATGACACTGGAGCCAGAGGCACAGATCAACCAGTAATATTGAATCTCATTTCAGTGGACCACGACCTAGACAAAGAACGCACCAACTGCGGTAATCGACTTTGGAAAAGCCATCTCGCAGTGCACAAGTTTGAGCGCAAGGTTAGTGAGGAAGTAAGGAAACAGATGAATCCAAATGTTAAAAGGATGGGCGAGGGAGGAAACTAAACAAAACTAAAATTTTTATGAACATAACTTGGGATGTCACAATTCACAAAGTACATAATAGAAGTTCTGTGAGGTCTACAACGAATGGAGTGACTAGTGGATGGGTGTCACTGATAGGAGAGGAAAGAAGGGGTCAGAGAACAATAAGAGAAGCATGGCCCATCTGATGTCAAACGACCTGCGAAAACACAGGTATTCAGAGAGATGAAGACATGAGTCATGGAGCGTTTGAAACGATATGCGATGGAAAAGAATACATACGGTAAAGACAAATACTCATAAAGCAATCAGTGTGAAGGGCATGAATGGTAGATGGGAGTGGGGGGGGGGGAGAGAGAGGCAAGAAATTAATAAAAAAGTGTCAAGGAAATATTTCACCAGAACAGACAGGCATCAGTTTCAAGTGTGGTTCGTAAACTACTGTTAACGATGATCAGGGAATAAACTGAAGAATGATCGGGAAGCTAAACCTACTTAAGTAGGAGGCAACACAGGTCCAGATGCAAGAGGCCATGCATTATAAATCTTTTGGACTTCTATGACACTATGGTGAGAACCAGCTTTGAAAAAGAGGTAGATGTGTGGAATGTTTGGTTTTTGGACTAACATAAGGCATCTGACACTCTTCCGTATAATAAAATGTATGAGACTTTCTACAGAGATCGTACATTACCCAAATGGAATGAAAGAGAGCACACAAGATGGAGGTATGTTTTCAAAACGGGCAAAACTAACCAATGCAATGACGTCCCTCATGGCACAGTCTCGGGGCCGCTGTCATTCCGTTATTCCTTAACTCTGTAAATGGATTCCTTTGCGGAACCGAGTCGCGCATGAATGTTTGCAGATGATGCCAATACTATGTGAGAAAAATCGGTTTTCGAGACTGTGACAGCCTACATACAGAACGCAATTAATGGTGATAAAATACAGAGAAACGGGTCCAGAATATGACCACCATTTTGCAAAAGGCAAATTACAGGAAACCATAGTGAAAGGTTTGTAATGGACTCGAGCTGTATACAAAAATGTGATATCAGCTCTTCAGTACATGGACTTGATGTTAGGAAGGTCATAAAAACATACGTAAAGCACGGAGTATGTACCACCAGTGTGTTGGTCTCGTCACTTTAAGGAGACAGAAAGTTGCTAGATCGAGTGCAAAGGAGAACCGAAGAAGATGTTCGTCAGCTAAAGGAACTGAGCTAACAGGGAAAGAGATGACAGCAGGACAAGCGAAGACACGCTGATAACTTCTGGATACTTCAACTAACTCTTGCGGTATTGATAATCGAGCTCTGACACAGGGAGAAACTATTCAAATCGAGGATATAACAAGAAACTCAGTAAACGAAGTGTTGGATAGGATGAGTAAATACTTTTACAGCAAAAGAGCGGCAGGCGAACAGAAGAAGCTAAATAAGGATTTGGTGAAGCAGCAACAACTGAACTATTTAAAAACATGCAGGACATTAACAACAAAAGGTTAACAGATGGGACGCCACAGATGCAACACTGACTCCTAGACGCACGAAAATAGGTAATCACACACACACACAACACACACACACACACACACACACACACACACACACACGACCTTAAACTAAAAACTAATGCATGTCGGTACTATATGATATCTGATAATAGCAATGCAGATCCGTTTGTAATTCATCTAATTACATAAAGCTACTGCATTACCAGATGCGTGTATGGATCATGATGAGGGACCTGAGGACTGGCGGAATGCATGTATAGTGCCACTGCATAAAGGCAAGGGTGATAAAGGTGAGTGTTCAAGCTACAAAGGCATAAGTTTGTTGATTATTCATGGAGAAGTGTATGGGAGGGTATTGACTGAGAGGGTGAAGGCATGTACAGAGCATCAGATTGAGGAGGGGCAGTGTGGTTTTAGAAGTGGTAAAGGATGTTTGGATCAGATGTTCGCGTTAAAGAATGTGTGTGAGAATAACTTAGAGAAACAGACGGTTTAGTATGTTGCATTTATGGATCTGGAGAAAGCATATGGTAAGGTTGATAGAGATGCCTTAGGGAAGGACTAAAGAATGTACGGTGTGGAAAGAAAGCTGCTAGAAGCAGTGAGAAGTTTCAACAAGGGTGTAAGGAATGTGCACGAGAAATAAGAGAGAAGAATGAATGGTTCCAAGCGTAGTATGGTCTGTGGCAAGTGTGTGTGGTATCACCAAGGCTGTTTAATTTGTTCATGGATGGGATGGTGAGTGAGGTAAGTGCAAATCCTGGAGAGAGGGGCGAGTATGCAGCCTGTGGGGGGATGAGAGGACCTGGAAAGTGAGTCAGTAGTTGTTTGGTGATGATAGAGCACTGGTGACGGATTCGAATGAGAAACTGCAGAAATTGGTGACAGAGTTTGAAAGAGTGTGCGAAAGGAGGAAGTTGATAGTAAATGTGAATAAAAGCAAGGTTATTTGGTTTAGCAGGGTTGAGGGGCAGGTTAGTTGTGATGTGAGTCTGAATGGAGACAAATTAGAGGAAGTGAAATGTTTTAGATACCTGGAAGTGGACATGGAAGCAAATGGAACCATGGAAGCTGATGCAAGTCATAGGGTGGGTGAGGGGAAGAAGGTTCTGGGAGCAGTGAAGAATCTGAGAAAAGCGAGATCGTTATTTGAGAGGGCAAAAATGGGTATATTTGTAGGTATAGTTGTTCCAATATTATCAAATGGATGTAATTCATGGTCAATATACAAAACTGTGTGGAGGAGGGTAGGTGTGTTGGAAATGAAACGTATGAGGACAATATGTAATGTGAGGTGGTTTGACCGAGTAAGTAATGAAAGGGTATGAGAGATGTGTGGTTGAGATAGCAGAAGAGGGTGCGATGAAATGGTTTGGACATATTTGAAGAATGAGTGAGGAAAGATCGACAGAAAGGATATATGTGTAAGGAGTTGAGGGAACAAGAAGAACAGGGAGACCAAACTGGAGGTGGAAGGATGGAGTGAAAGAAAAATTGAGCGATCGTGGACTGAACATGCAGGAGGGTGAAAAGCGTGCAAAGAATATAGTAAATTAGAACGATGTGACATACTGGGGTCAACGTGCCGCCAATGGACTGAGCCAGGGCATGTGAAGTGTTGTGAACAGGTAGATGTGGTTTCGGTGCATTACACATGACAACTAGAGAAAGGATGTGAACGGATGTGGCCTTTCTTCAGTCTGTTCCTCGCGCCACCTTGGTAACGCGGGAAAGGGCGATCAAGTATAAAACAAATTACCAGATTTATTTGTGTCACGTTCATGCAGTACTCGTTCGTACGAGCAGTTGTGTGAGCCCTCCTCCATACATGGCCAGTAAAGGAGATTACACAGCACCTTGCAACGGTGGCATTACTAGTAACCAGAGACGTTGGGACCACCTGCTCCTGGAGGCACAGGAGCCTCCAGTAACTAGAGACACTGTAACCATCAGTAACTGAAGACACTCTAACCACCACTAACTGGAGACATTGTAACCACCAGTAACTGGAGACACTGGATCCTCAGTAACTGAAGCCACTGGAGCCTCCAGTAACTGGAGACACTGGAATCTCTAGCAACTGGAGACTGTAACCTCCAGTAACTGGAGATACTGGAATCTCCAGCAACTAGAGACTGTAACCACCTGTAACTGGAGACAATGGAGCCTCTGGTATCTCAAGACGCTAAAGCTTTCAGCACCTAGAAAAACTGGAGCCTCCGACACCTGAAGACGCTGGAATCTCGAGCACTTGGAGACACTGGAACCCCCAGTATCCGAGGATAGTGGTGACCTTAAAAATGCCTGGAGAGTGACACCCCCCCCCCGTCCTACCCCACCCCGTACATTGAAGCAAAGACTGGACGTCAATTTCCAGTGCCTCAGGGCAGATAGGGACCCTTGCACCTGCACAGTGTACGGCCCCTAGAACCTAGTGAAGCACCTAATATCTGGGTGCAATGCCTCCCCCCCCTCTCCCCACAGGACTTGGAGACTAGCCGGATAATTGATTTAACTCTCCTATATTCACTTTCTTCTTCCACCATATTGCCTCAAGGCTTGCTAGGTGAGAGAACGCGTAAGGGGACTATGTGGGGATGTGTGTGTGTGTGTGTGTGTGTGTGTGAGAGAGAGAGAGAGAGAGAGAGAGAGAGAGAGAGAGAGAGAGA
>JAYMFT010217517.1:0-11408 GCA_038088735.1 Panulirus argus
ACCCTCCCATACAATTTTCCAGGAATACTCAACAAACTTATACCTCTATAGTTTGAACACTCACCTTTATCCCCTCTACCTTTGTACAATGGCACTATACATGCATTCTGCCATGTATATATATTATATATATGTAAGAGTATGAGAGATGTGTGGAAATAAAAAGTGTGACTGAGACAGCAAAACGGTGTGTTAAAACGGTTTGGACATATGGAATGAATGAATGAGAAAAGGTCGATAAAGATGATATATGTTTCAGAGGTGGAGGCAACAAGAAGCGGGAGACCAAATTGGAAGTGGAAGGATGGAGTGAAAGGGATTTTGAGTGGTTGGGGCCTGAACATGCGGGAGGGTGAAAGGCATGCGTGAAAGAGTGAAATGGAACGATGTGGTATACCGAGGTCGATGTGCTGTCAATGGACTGAACCAGGGCATGTGAAACATCTGAGGTAAACCATGTAAATGTCTGTGGGGCCTGGATGTGGATAGGGAGCTGTGGTTTCAGTGCATTACACATGAGAGCTCAAGTCTGAGTGTGAGCAAATGTGGCCTTTCTGTCCGTTTCCTGGCACTACCTTGGTGACGCAGGGGGTGGCAACGCTATTTCCTGTGGCACGGGGTGGCATCAGGAATGGATAGAGGTGAGCAAGTATGAATATGTACATGTGTATATGAATGTGTATGTATATGTATATGGGGATTGGGGAGAAAGAATATTTCCCATATATTCCCTGCGTGTCATAGAAGGTGACTAGAGAGAGTGGGTGCCGGGGGCTGGAAACCCTCCCCTTCTTGTATTTCACATATCCTCTTTGTCAACCTTTCCTCACTCATTCTTTCCATATGTCCAAACCATTTCAACATACCCTTTTCTGCTCACTCAACCACACTCTTTAATACCACACATCTCTCTTACCCTCACATTACTTACCCAATCAAACCACCTCGAACCTCATATTGTCCTCAAACATTTCATTTCAAATACATCCACCCCCCTCCATACAACACTATCTACAGCCAATGCCTCACAATCATATAATATTGTTGGTACTACTATTCCTTCAAACATACCCATTTTTGCTCTCCGAAATAACGTTCTCTTTTTCCACATATTCTTCATTGCTCCCAGAACCTTCATCCCCTTACCCACCCTATAACTCACTTCCATTTCCATGGTTCCATTTGCTGCCAAGTCCACTTCCAGATATCTAAAACACTTCACTTCCTTCAATTTTTCTCCAATAAAAAATTCCCAACTAAATTAAATTGTTCTTCAACCCTGCAATAACTGAGCCTAAGAAGTTAAATGACTGTACCTTACCCAGGAATGGTTAGGCTTTCCTTAAAAGGAAATTGTAAAAAAAAATATCAGAGCTAACTATGCAACTATTAATTTGAGAATACTATCCATCTCCCCTTATGCATGTAATCTTTCTCCTTAACTAATCACCTAATGTGGGACTCTTGCAACACATTAGGGATGATGTCAACAGAATTCTGATGCTTATTTCCTGCTAAAAAATTAATGATATTCAGGCTTTCTTTTACTTTATCCCATCCTCATTGATCTTCATCTGCCCAGGTTTAATTTCATCAATGAAGCATAAGACCAATGTTGGAGTCTGTTTAGGTTACCTTGCAATCCTCCTTGCTTTTCACTTCTCTCATGATCTTCACAAACATATTAGGGTAGGGGTCCATCCCTTCAGACAAATCATTCACATTAATCAAGAAGAGTACAGAGTCCTAGAGCAGTACCCCATGCCACTCAACTGGTTACCCTAACCCATTTGGAGAGAGCTCCTCTAACATTAGTCCTTTGTTCCCAAACAATGAGTTAATCTTTTATCCATCTGGTGAGTCTACACCTTTTCCTGCCTGTGATCCACTTTAATCAGCCTCCCATGCAGTCCAGATACAATTATTCCATCTAACCTCCCTTTCTGTCAAAGGCTGAGCTCGTTCTGTTGTAGAAATCTTACTGGTTTTTACAAATGACCTTACTTTCCTAAAACCATGCAGTCTATCACTTATGTATCTTCTCAGCAGAAAGTCATCAATTTACTTTCTAATCATCTTTTCCAGAACACTGGTTAATGAGATTACTTGTCTGTAGTTAAGTGCCTGTTTCCAGTCTCTTTTCTTATTAACAGATTGCTTTTTCCATTCCCTGGTATTTTGCCTTATTCCAAGATATCTTAAAAAGTATTTCAAGTTGTTTGTCTAGCATATCTCTGCATATCTTAAACCTCTCATGGCTAAATTTTGTCTAGACCTCGAGCCTTATATGGATCAAAATCTCTTAGCATTCGTTTAATATGTTTCAGATTTTTCTAAACATGTTCATAGTTTGAGTGGGTGAAACAAATACTTTGAGGTAGTCTGGTAATGTGGAAAGAATGTAAGATGGGGAGTTTACATGGAAGGCATATGACAGTAATATTAAAGGGTTTAGTGGGAGAGGAATACTACCTCTTAGAAGAGGAAATAGAGTGGAAGAGTAATGTAAGGAGAGAAACTGGGGAAGGTTGAGTGTAATAGTTTATGCAAGGGAGGCACATAAGGATAGAGATAAATGAAGACTCTTATTTTGGCCACCCCCATGATGGGAGTTACCGGAGGGAACGGGCATCTGAGATCTAGAAAGACTGATAGTTCACCATTTTCCACATTAGTGAGGTTACGCCAAGAATACATGACGAAAGGCCACATTTGATCATATCCATTCTCTAGTTATTAAGTGCAAGGCACCAACATCACAGCCTCCTATCCACAACCAAACACCACAGACCATTCTGTTGTTCTAGTTATCTTGGATTTTTAAAACTTCCCCACATACCATCTCAATGGTGCTGGGGCACCAGGGTCTTCTGTGAAAATATTTTTGAACTTATCTTTCAGCTCCTCAAATATCCTTACATCATCCTCTACAATTCCTCCCTCTGAATCCCTTAGCCTGATTCGCTGCTAACAAACTGTCAAGTGACACCTGATGAATTTATTGAAAAGTTTTGGATTTTCTCCTACCTTGTCTACAATATTCTTTTCAGGTTTCTTTGTTCCTCCTTTCCTGTCTGGCTGTACTCATTTCCAGCTCTCCTATACCTTAGAAGTGCTAGATGGCTTCGGTGCCATCTACATACATTCTGCAATATGGATCAAGCTTCATTGTTTTATGACATCTTTTATTAAACTATTCTTTACTCTTTCTTGACATTTCCCTATTAGATCTAAGGCTTGAGGTACCCATGATTCTGCTCCTGTGTAAATTTCAAAGAACAACTCACCAAAAAGCCCTAGTTCTTTCCTGATGAACTTCAGTTTCAAAAGTATGTTACAATGAAAATTTTTACGGTTTGTGCAGTTTCCACGATTGTATCTCCCCTTAATGTTGTGTCTAACATCTGCTCTTTTAATGTCCATTTACCACATAGTCAAACCTGGGCAATACATGAACACTTTCAAAGTGGAGAATCATATCAAATATCTTCAATATCCAAGCTACTGTGTGTGAATACAAGCTGTAGCAATGATGATGTATCAGTCCCACTTATTTCAATGTGCTCAATGACATGCTGGTAAAGAAAATTTTCTGACATACATCCTAAAAACCTGTTTCATTGATTCTCTATCACTAGAAGAATCCTTGTTCTCCCAGTCTTATTTCTTTATAATTGAAATCCCCCATCATCAGTACTTAACCATCTCTAAGATGTGATTGCCTCCTTAATGTATCTTCCTAACTGTTCCTTCATTGCTATCACTGTATATTTCTTCTGGATTAATGCAAATCTTTGGAGGATTCTATTATATTAACATCAATATGCACTTCTTCCCTGCAGTTGCTCTTCCCATTATGTACTGTCTGAATGGGGCATCCTCTACAATCTCTTGATACATACAGCTATCTTTTATTAAGAGGGACAATCTTCCCCCTCATTTGTCTTCTTTCCCACCTTACACAACCATTTACAGTCATCCTCTAAAGTTGGGCGCATACCCCCACCACTGATTGCAGTTCCCTCTACTGGTGAGACAAGGAAGCAATTTTTTTTCATAACCAAGGAACTACTATTGCCAATATCAGCAATGGCTTAAATAATCCGTAATTAGAAACGTTTGATATAAGATGCATTTAAAGGATTTAGCATCATCTTCTGTAAGAGGTATGATGTTAATGAAAATAGTTTTGCAATGCCAATAGTACATTAAAACAATGAGAGAAACCTTTAAGAATTATTTCACTCATATTCAACAAGCAACAGGATTTGGTAAACAAACATACCATACCATCTGTATTACAAAAAATGAATTAGAAATAATAATTCCTCCTCTTACTTTTACTTCCACAATAAACATCAATGCTGATAATGTTTGGCAAACAGAGAAACTACTCACATAATGACCATCCAACATTTTCTACCCAGTTGTGATTCTGGTACAGCACTCCAGCCAAATGTTTCCAATATTTATCATACAATCAGATAAATCACAGCCATCTATTATTCATAAGAGGGCAACCAGAAGACTACCAAAAGCTATGCCACTATTCCCCACTTTAACCTCAAGGAGGTGAGTTGTAGTAAGTGTGTGGAGAGCACGCACAAGACACATTAGCGGTCTAGTTCCCACAACGCATAGTCAACAGCTTAGACTAACCAGCCTCAAGCCAGGAAAATGATTTCATTTATATAATTCCAATAAATAATGGATAGTGGTTTATAGTATAACTTACTCTAATCCACTAAATAAGTTACAGATTAATATTGGTAATCTTATAAATCTGATCGACTAAGGCTCATATTATCTTGGCATACCAATACATATAAACACCAAATAGCTTACAGTTCCATGTGGCAGCTAAACTAGGAACATACTGGGAGTTAATGATAGGACAGTGAATTAGATCTATGTGTAACTTATGAACAATATCCATGATACATGAGAAATTACATTTAACAAATATAAGTAATTATTATTCAGAAGTTGTATTAGTACCAAGTCAGCTCTCTTAATTCTCCCTCTCCTCTTCCCTTCCCCCAACTAATTCCACACATCCAGTTACGATTGGCCAACCATTTCTCAGTCTTGCTCACGTACATTTATGCCCATTTTCCTCAACACTCAAGTGATATGGGAAAGCAATACCTTAGGTTATGGCATTTCAGTATATATCTTACATATGAAAAGTTTTTGTTCAACATTTGACTATTATAAGGATATCTTTATATTTTCAGGAGTAAACTCAACAGTTATCACAGCATTACACCATCTTACATTGCTATATTATTGTCATGCATACTTATATACACCTCCAATTGCTTTATCAAATATCTACGAAATAACCGTTACACATCATTCTCTGTGTTTTTCCTGTCGCTCATTCAAGCTATCTACTTAATAACCAATACAAAAGATGAAGACGTGCATTAATTTCTGCAATGTTTCAAGTGTAAATATTCCCAAATTACTCGTCTTCATTGACATCAGAGATAGGAAACTCTGGTTGAGATGGACATTGGTTTGGCTTTTCACCAATAGATGGAACCACAATCTACAATGGGGGGATATGGTAAGGTATGCACCTAACTTTAAAGTGCAAGTGTACTTCTCTGAACAAACAAAGTGAGATCTTACTTCTTTAGTAAGGTTTGTATCCACAATTCCAACAACATCAGGTGCACTTTCCCTTATATAATCCTTGAATTCAAACAACATAAGGAGCACTTTCCCTTACAAGATCCTTGAATACCAGCTCTTTACCATTAACTACTAATCTACACACATATAAATACATTACTTCCAGTCTGACAATACCATATCCTAACACTCAACCTTTCTGCATTTCTCGCTCTCTTCCTTTGATTTGGCAAAAAAAGGTTATTATCCCTATGCATTCCACCTTGCCTTTAAGTATCTTATCTTTGCTAAGTACCTTCCAGCAAGATGACTCCAAGGAAAGTGGAACCATCTCTGGCAGCCTTCTTACTTTCAATTCCTTTCCTTTCTTTCATCATCAAAATTACATCTGGCAATCCCATAGCCCCCAGCAGTATTTAAATAAACACTTCCTCATTTCCCCTTTCTTCTGCATCTGGTGTATTCCCTTCCAAATTGAAAATATTGATTTAAGTCCACTGACATCCTGCTTTATTAATCTTTAATTTTGGTGCCATTCATTTTTCAGCAAGATCCTTCCGGGTTTTATTGTCGACCTCTGCATCTGACTTCCTTTAAAAGCTCTCTTCTAGCTAGCAAGCACAAGTCCTGTATGCTCTGTACTTTACTAAAACTATCATCAACAAGCCTATAAATTTCCTTGATCATGTCATCTCTAGCAATACATCCTATTCTTTCAACAGCTTCACTTAATTTCCTGTGTACTTCTGTTGGTATGACCCCAGGTACATGTTCCCGTCCATCAATCTTTATGCATTGCATGTGTTGATCAGCTACTGAAATTACTTCTAAACATCCCTTCCCACTGCTGTTAATAGACAGTGCGTGCTTTCATCCTTTTCTCTTCCTCAGCAGCTGCTAATACTGCTCCTCATGCACCTCCCTGCCCTTTATGTCAATAGATTGTGTGTGTGCTTTTGTCCTG
This sequence comes from Panulirus argus, assembly GCA_038088735.1. Taxonomy (NCBI): domain Eukaryota; kingdom Metazoa; phylum Arthropoda; class Malacostraca; order Decapoda; family Palinuridae; genus Panulirus; species Panulirus argus. The sequence goes on from JAYMFT010217517.1 coordinate 6,605, forward strand.
ACATATAAATGAACAGCTGCCAATATTGCTCTTTTACACCTCCCACCCCACTATTGCCATACATTCTATACACATTTTTGTCCTTTCATCACTCTCAACAGCCTCTTTTCATCTACAAAACTGCTATCAAACCTTATTTGCCTTTACATGACTTCACTTTCTTTACTCTTGATTTTCTTCACTTTCTTTACTTGCTGATTTTCTACCTCCTTAATCCCTCCAATAAACTGATTTTTTTTTCATACTCAAACTCTATATTTTTCTGATACCCAAGTTTCCCTCTCATCTCAAAACTCCCTTCATGATCCTCAAAATCATTCCCTAGTTTCTTTAACTCGTACTCATCATGTGTTACCTTCTGGTCTTGCTCCTTAAGAATCTCCCAAAACATCTATAAATATTTGTTTTCTCTTCCATATCCTCTAGTCTCTTCTTTACAGATCTGGTCATGACCAACTAGTTTTAGTACATTACTTAAGTCTGTATGATAATTTCTTGGCTCAGTCAATGCTGGAGGTCTTAAACTTATCCTCCAAAGTAAATTTGACAATAAAAATGAAGCTTACTACCACAAAATAGCCTCAATCATGAGGAGAATCTAAGTCTTTAATTTAAACTTAGTGGTCAGGGCCTGGTCATGCAGGAGGGTGAAAGGCATGGATGGGACAGTGAACTGGAGCAACGCAGCATAGGAGGGGCGACATGCTGTCGATGGACTAAACCAGGGGATATGAAAATTCTCAGTGAAACCACAGGAACATCTGTGCAGCCTGGTTGTGGATATGACAGAAGACGTGTGATTTCAATGCATTATACATGACAGCTAGAAAACGGATATGAGCAAATGAGGCCATTCTTTGTCTGTTCCTAGCACTACCCTGCTAATTTGGGAAAAACTGAACAAGTATAAAAACACAAAAATTACTCTCTTCAGTAAAGTCAAAGCTACAATTTTATACAGTAACTTAGCTTCACTTGTTCACTTCCCCACAGTTATCCACTCACTCTTAAAAACCTGTGTCCCCTTAAAAAAGGAAAACTGATTCACTACCTTGGAAGCTTCCACTCTCAAGTCTTATCGAACTCCAAAAATTCTGCATACTCAAAACAAAAATCCTATGCATTCATGTCTCAGGAACCCCTTCACATTCTATTCCTAACTCCCCTTACTTGTACATAGATAGGCTTCATGAGCTGTAGAGCCTCCAAAATCTTGAAAGAAAATGAGATCACTCCCTGAAACACTTCTTTGATGAGAATGTTAGTGCTTATGATCCTGTTTTTGTAGTTTAACACTATGACATTCCAATGAAACCTATGTTCTCATTAAAAAAAAAAAAAAAAAATAGCTCTCCACACAATCTACAGATGGATAATCATATAATTCAGAATCAACATCTACCCGGTCCTATAAATCTGGCAAAAAGCCACTCAATTTCCTTACTAGAAAATTCATGAAAATGTGCTCTCATTGGCATGGCTCGAGGATGACTGAGTGCAAGAAGAAATCATCATGCACTGTAACCTTAGCTACTATGCAGGCTCAGTGTGCACCTTTGAAATCTAAGCAAGAAACTCAATGGGTATATATGTCAGTCTAGATCAGAAGCCAAACTACAGCCCACAGGCCACATCTGACCTAACAAGCATTTTCTTCTGGCCCACCAGTGCTTGGCGTTATCATTATACAAGTGTGGACCTTAAATAAATGTACTTGAAGTTATGTGCATTTATGCAATATAAGAAAAAAGGATAATACAAACCAATTTTTACTTTTACTTTTCATTCAATTTTATAAACAAAGTGATATCAATAGCAAAATAGCTGGTAGTTTGTATAAAGCACATTGCTCTGTTTAATGTAGTACCAGTTTCAAACCATCTTGTATACGTGTTCAGACTCTGCACTCACCACCGAACCAATTCTGCCTCTCTGTCGTGCATCAGTTACCCATGAAACGGGCAAGCAAATGGTTGGCTGTGTGCTGCTATATTTACATAGTATATCCGTTGTTATACTGCTATCGCATTGATATTGACTTCCAGATACATTAAGATGCAGCCTAATATGAATAATGCCAAGAGTTTAATAATGATTGTACTCAAAAACATTTTTTTTATGAGTTTCAGAGACAGACCAGTATGTCTGATTGTTCTGAATCTGTTACCCTGTTGGAAGAATACAATATTCGCTGTCACTATACATCAAAGCATGCAGACAAACACGATGAAATTATAAAGGGCAGCTACACAAAAAAATGTTGCTTTGTCGATGATGAGGTACAGTGGACAAAAAGAATTCTTCACCAAAGTTAATGCTAAAGCTGAAGGTAGTACAAAAGTAACTTATGCTATCAATGAACTAAATGATTAAAACAGCAGCAGAGACTATGTGTCCTGAAAAGAAACCGTTATTTTCTAATATTAATTTCTCACTGCAACAGTTATTCAAAGGATTGATGATGTGGCAGATTACATGAAGAAACAAGACATAGACATTATCCATCTATCTATATCTCTAAATACACATTCCCTCCAGAAACTCCCACCAACGGGGTGGACAAACAAAAGAGGCCCCACTTATCCCTGCCAATGGACACAGAATAAATGAGTCTTATTCAAAATGTATGAATGAATCTATGGATGTCAGGGATACTGCTCAGCTTGCCATTTTTGTAAATGGAACAATTTCAAATTCTGAAGTAACTAAAGAACAGTTGCATCTATCTAGCATGAAAGGTACCACTACAGGTGAAGATGAGTTCAATAAAGTGATGCCTACATTTCCAAAACAGAATTCATAGTTTAGAGAAATTTTAGGTAATAGTAGTTGGAAAGAGCATTAGATAGTATTAGTTAGTAGAAACATTTGGTAGGAGCCTCAACAAACACTGCACTAGAGTTGCCCTCTGCCAGTGGCCTGTTAAGGGTGAGGCACTAAAGGTTAAGAAGCGGCAATGGAGTTCACTAGTTACGGAGATTCTATTACATGGCCACCCCTTTGAGGAAGTTCCAATTGGAACAGGCATCAGAGATATAGAAAGATAGATAGATATAGAGATAGACAGATGGATAGACAAACTTTCTGGTATAACAACAGATGGAGCTCCAGCCATGGCCAAGTTAATAAAGGGGCTACTGCGAGACTTATACGTGAATGAGAGAAAGAGGGATGGGACCAAGATTGTTGCTTTGCACTGCATTATTCACCCTAAAAAACTTGAGCACCAAAAGAATCAAAATGAATCATATAATGCCACTTGTCATTTCTGCAGTCAACTGTTAATATTAGAGCACATGCTCTTCATTCATCACAGGCAGTTTAAAGAATCTTGAAAAAATCTTGTCTCAGAATACCACGACGTCACCTATCATTGCAAAATGCGATAGCTAAGTACAGGAAAAGTACTAGGAAGATTTTCTGACATTAAGTACAGGAAAAGTACTAGGAAGATTTTCTGACATTCTGGAAGAGGTAAAAATGTTCATGGATACGCAAGGGTACACAGTTCAAGGATTATCTGACAATAACAGGCTTTTAGACGTGGCCTCTTCAGTAAATCTGACTGCTCATCTCAATGAACTGAACACTAAGCTTTAACGAAAAGATCAGCTTGTCAACAATCTTGCTGATCACATCAAAGGATTCGGAATTATGCCATGTTTATACGAAAATCAGTTATTAAAAAAAATGTAGTACACTTTTTAGTGTTTGCTGCTTGTGTCATCAACAAATGTACTGTGACCAAATACGCAGACGATTCACATGCTTTAAAATCTGAACCTGAATCAAGGTTTGCCAATCTACATGCTCTCCAAGATAAAACTACAAGTATTTGTATTTCCATTTGCTGTTAATGTTTACACAGCTCCTGAAGAGTTACAATTGGAACTGAGAGAGTTACAGTTCAACTGTAAACTTAAAAAATCAAATTTATTCAAAAGTCGAATTTATTAGACATTAATTTTCTTGAATTTTACAAATTGTAAATGTCATCACAAACATATCCTAAGCAAATTTCACATGCACTGAGGAGAATATGAGTCTTCTCAATTGCATACACTTGTGAAACTATTTTAAAAACTGATCACTGTTGAATATAAACGGTAAAGAACTGTCACTGATTTTCACCTAACAAACATACTGCATGTTCATCAATGAAAACTGATTTTGACAGTTCTCAAGACACATCAGTGCCATATACCACATCAAAATCCCTGAACTTCCAAAATTTCTGCTAACAGTTTGTACTGAGTACAGCTATGTGTTTTTGAACCAATATGTAATTATACATTTCATGATTATAATATGAGGCCTTTCTATGAATATAACTGAATTAGCTTTGAAGATTTGAATCTATTCTATTTATTCACAAAATAGGGTTCATTCTGCAGCAAAAATACAGAAGGAAGTCTTACAAACACACACTAAGGCCTCCCACTGGTTCAAAATATCTAAAAATGGCCAACTTGTATAAAAGTTAGACTATGCCTGGTCCAAAGGCATCACAAATTGCATAAATATTCATCTGGAGACATCAAAAGGTTAATTGCCCTGCACATGCCTCACACAAACACTTCTTGACCTGTGGTCACATCCAGTAGACACGGCCAGCTTCCTTTGTACTGAAGAATCTCCACAGAAAAGGTTCCATGGGATGAAAAGCAAGTGAGAGAGAGAGAGAGAGGGGGGGGGGGAAGAGAGAGGAAAGAGAGAGAAGAGAAAGAGGAAAGAGAGAAAGAGAGGAAAGGAGAGAGAGGAAAAAGTTGGAGGAAGTGAGGGAGAGGTTGGAGGAAGTGAGGAA
>JAYMFT010217528.1:0-11407 GCA_038088735.1 Panulirus argus
GGGGGGGGGGGGGGGGGGGGGGGGGGCCAGTGGGTGTTGGGGTGTGGGTATGTGTGTGTGTGTGTGTGTGTGTGTAGCACAGTCACATTTTTTATTTTCTGAATGACGTCACGTCTAACCACTTAACGGCATCGGCTACAGACATGAAGGCTATAGGGTTAGATAACCTTGACACTTTACAGAAGCTATGTTACTTGCATCTCTCAGCCTCTGTCTGTAATTACCTATTATTACAGGAGGGAGTTCTGCGCTTGCGAAGTACCATCTCTTGACCCTTGTAGTTGTTACGGGTTTACATCCTTTTAAACATTGCACAGCTGTCCGTTACACATGACCTTTCCCAGAATTCATATTTCTTACTCAGGTAGTTTCTCCTTTACAAACAGTCATCCATTGGCTTTCTCATTATCTTTTCCAGCATTTTACAGACTTCAGTCGACAGAGACTGGTGTATGGCTAAGCACATCAATCTCTATTCTTAAGAATAGAAGCGATTATTTGTCCACTTCCACTCCCTTTGTACTTTGCCTTCCTCCATCAGCATTTGAACTTTCCAAGTAGCCTTTCATATGTATCTGCACACTTATTAGCCACTTATGGAGAAATGTCATCAGGAACATGAGACATATATGAGTCACAGCCCTTTAGGACCATTTATGTCTGGAGGTAATAAGATTTTGTGTGCTTGGGAGTGAACATGTAAGAGGGTGAAAGGCATCCATGGAATGAAGTGTGTCCAAACTCTTCCTTCCCATACAATTTACTGTGAAAATACTGAGACCTTGTCATTAAACTCGTTGCATGTCTTTACTTTATCTTTTACAACACTTCTCTCTGAAGACCCTTTGACCCTTCCTTGTCTGGAATTTTTGTAGCTTGCCTGAGTACCTCATAGCTAAATGAATCCAAGTTAAATGTAGCTGTTACTGGTCTTTTTCTTATTTTTTTACTTTATTTACCAATTTTCCTCATTTCTTTAGTCAAAGAAACTGTGCTGGCATGTCTGGCCTCTCAGAGTTTTGATCAGCATTTCTACTTTCATCCTTTCCTCTCTGTCTCAAATATGATCTTTCAATCCAGAAATCAACAATGATTAATGCCTGTCAGCCTCCTGCTTGATTAATCTCCCCAAATTTTGGTACCATCCACTTGTCTTCAAAATTTATCATTGTAGAAGCTGCAACCTCCATTATTCAGTTTCTCTTAGAAATCACCATTTTTGCCAGCAAGTATAGACCCTGTATACTGTGCATTATTTTAAGCCTTCCATCCAGCAGACCCTGACTTTCCTTAGTTGTTCTGTCTAACAGTACATATCATTCACATTTTTCATATGTCCCTTTATATCAGTTTTCTTAGAACTCTGTTCCATCATATCAGGCTTTATGTTCTAATTGTGTTGAATAGATCCAAAAATTGCTCGTGCTTCCCCTACCCATCCATTATTGATAGTCTCTGTATTCTGTTTTATGGACATTCCATATTGTTGAACAGTCTCTAGAACATTCAGAATAGACCCATCTGACTAATCTTTTTGCTTTTCATTCATTGCACCTTCTTTCCTATGGTTATATTCCCTTTGAATACCCTCAAATGATTTTCTTATGTGATCTTGCCCTTTGGATATTTTTTAAAGCCTGATTTATTCTCCCATTTAATGATATTTTATTATCATTGATTAGATTCTTCAGTCTCTTTATTTCCTCTTCCATCTGTGTTAAACAATGATCTTTCTTAAGACTTAAAAGTGCTTTCCTCAGCCCTATGGTCTGAGATAATGTATTCTTTATTTTTCCTCTTCCCTATTCCTTATGGATCCAGTCTCAACCACTAAGTCATGATACTTTTTCCTTTGCCTGAATCCAATTCTAATTTTAACTGAGATGGAAAATTTTTTGCCTGGTTTGGCTTTGTGTGTGTTTGATAGAAGACTTATCTCAGCTTGGCTTAACTGGCAGGTTTAAGTTCTCTTGCCTTGGTTCATGCAATTCTAAAAGTCTTGAAGAGTTTTCCTAATTGTCGAAATTTAACATTTTATTATCTTATTGGCTCAAGTTAGAATCTACCTACATAGAGATTCTAAAGCCAGCTGGTGGCAAGCATATGGCATAGATTGTTAGTTATTCACAGTATCTGGTTAGGTATTGTTTATATAAACAGTTATTTAACATTTTAGTTTACTAAACTTGGTAAATTCCTCAACATTCGATTTAAAATATTTGGTCTTTCCACCTTCACCACTTTTTAACTCCTCAGTCTGCCACAGGGAGATGTTTCTCTCTAAACTACTCCTTCCCCTTACTTATACAGAAAGGCCTACAGAGCAGTTGTCAGTCCAAACCTTGGCAAAAAGTCTTGTGCTCTTGGTTGGCTGCTTCTGTGCCTGTGTGATTACCTGTTTGTAATTACTTATTGTTACTGTTTGGGAAAGTTTTATGCTTTTGGGGCCCCATCCTTTGAATTTTCTCCACTCTCATACAATTTCTTAAACTTCTTTGTGCTGTATGTACTCACAATTTTATCATTCAAAGTATTCCATGCATCTGCTACTCTTTTACTATAAAAGTACTTCTTTTCAACATCTTGTGCAATATTTTTTTTTCCTTTGCTTAATTTCATATTGTGGCCTCTGGTTGATCTGTCTTGGTATCATTTGGAGAAATGTTTACTATTGACCTGATCAAACTGGTTTGAAAATACAAAAGTTGTCATGATTGTTCCTTCAGTTTTATGACAGTATATTTGTTCTGCTTCTTTAAATTTGTAGGAAGATTATATGTCATGAATACTACTATGCATTTCTTTCCTTCACTTACTCTTCCTGTTACATATTTTTGAAACTTAAAGCTGATTAGGAGGGCCTACTCTCCTTTGTCATCATACTCCCTTCTTGCTATCATGCACATATCCATTTGGGAAGAACAGTTGATTTTATTTCTTTACTAAGTTTTGTCTCCATATCCCCATAATATCAGGTGCTTTTTCTTTAACATTACCATAAAATAACAGCTCTTTACCATATGATACTAATCTGCCTGCAGTTGTATACATTACTCTCAGTCTAACATTTGCATCACTCATCATTCTTGACCTCCTTGCAGCACTAATAGGTCTGGTCTGTCCTCTTGCATTGATATATGTCTCCCATTTTTTACTTAGTAATTGTATCCATTTCTTCTTTTCCATCTCTTCCTTTGGTCTGTCATGTCTGATGAACACCCTGCTGAATCCCAAATCAAGCATAACTATAACTGTGCATATTTCAGAGGCCTGCACATTTTGATTTATTTACTGTAGATTTGTTTGTGTTGGTCACATGAGCAATAAACACAACAGGAGAAAAAGCATAGAACATCTGAGGCCCAAGGCTGTTCAGCACATGTCCTGCAGCCATCAGGAACATTGTGGGATGTACTCAGCCCAAGCTGTGGTATTAGCAGATCTCAGAGGTCAAGTACATACAATTTGAAGCAATTTGTTGCATGAATTGATTCAGTTAAAGGTTTTCCAAGCTTTTGTTATTGTGCATTCACAGGAGTTTGCTGTCTTACAACCCCACTTTAGTCTTGTCAGCACTATTTACGTAAAAGATGGGCTAAGGCTCGTTGAATATGATAGAATTAGAGTCACTTCTTTAGCACATAAGTCAATAGTGATTAAAGAGGGACATTACTGAAACTTTGTTTCAGCTTTATATTACTTCTTAAGATTTTATAAAGATTTTGATGTATCATGCATTTTTTTTATATGTAAAACACACACAACCTGCATGCACTGACATCTCCAAAGGCAACAATTAACATTAAGGTAAATAATAGTAATACTTCTTACAAAACTTTAAACAAACGAGTACTGGTGTTCAGTCCACAAACATATAATCTCTCTTTGTCATATGTAACACTTGACAATGCTTAACTCCCACAACTCATTCTTTGAAACACTAGATTTTCCTGTTGTGAGCACCATGCACTATCCCTGCCTTTTGGCAAAACAGTAGGAGCAATAGATAGAAGTAGTTGGTAGGAACATTTAGGCAGGAGTATTAGATAGAAACAATAGGTAGAAGTCGTAAATAGGAACATTAGGTGGGAGCATTAGGTTGAAGTAGTCAGTAAGTACATTAGGTAAGAGCTTCAGCAAACATTGCACTAGAGTTGCCCTTTGCCAGTGGCCTGTTAAGGATGAGGCTCTAAAGGCTAAGAAGTAGCACTGAAGTTCACTAATTATGGAGACTATTGCCATTGCCACTCCCTTGAGGGAGTTCCAGTTGGTAACAGGTGTCAGAGATATAGATAGATAGATAGTAAAGACTCGATGTTGATAGCATATCAATCATGCCTTAGTATTTGATTCTAGATATTTATTGCTTAGAATGAATTATGAAATTGTGCAACAATTGCAGAAACTTCCAATACCAGTAATCACACTTTTTTGAGATATAAACTGGCAAACTAATTTCTCTTTTAACACAACATTGTACAAAGTCTGATTAAGCATCCCATTATCCATGGTATTGAATGGAATTCATATTTAGTGCAGTAATCTGTATTATCATATTGTGGGTGACAGATATATCCTGACATAGCAGTGCTGAGTATGTCTGTGCTCATCATTGTCTCTAAAGTAACAGCCACTCTCCCTTGCAGGCTAACTAACAGCAGAGCATGATGACTGCCTCCTGGAGGTGGTGTGTTGCAGCAGTCATTTTGCTCATCATCATCTGCAGTAGCCTTGGAAAAGGTAAGGTTACTGTAACATTCTTTAAGAATTAATGCTATTAGAGTGATACTTTCATGTTTTGTGCATATGTTACACCGGCCTTTGACTTGTGTGTGCTCATGTGTCTACATATCAATAATCTCTTGAAATGTGTCAAACCTTTTTAGCCCAACTGATTCACAGATCAATGAAAATATAAGGTATTTCCAGCGATATCTGAGGATGGCAATTTTGCAGACCTGCCCATACACATGGTTGTCGCTCCATTTAACACACAAGCTCCTTAGGAATTAGGGAAGGGAAGTTGAGCGGAGTTTAGCAGGGAAGGTTTTGAGTACTGCAGTACTGATGCAGGTTCTTTTGTTGTGTAAAACTAGATTCTGTTCATCTTAATGGAGATAAAATGATGTTTTTCTCACTGTCTTGGGAAAAGTAACTTTAAGAAACATATGAGATTAAGTAAAGAGAAAAGTATCAAAATATACCGAGTGAAGGAATCATTCTGTTTTTAATGATCAGGAACAGATTATCAAACACTACTATATCCCAGACTTTTATAACTCTCTCCCAACACTGGATCTCATTTTCACTTCCAACCCCTTACCATATACATTACATACAATATCTCATCCCCAGTTGGTTCATTTAACCATGCTATTGTGAATATCTCCTTACTAACTGCACCTTATCCCCCAGCTGCCACTCAAATTGTCACCACTTGCACTTAGGTAGCACTTACTGAACACATTTTATTTTTTACCTTCTATGGAAAGAATATTGCCTTTCCTCCATCAGTGTATTTATCCCTGCTAAGTGTTGTGAGGGTAGAGGCATATATCCCCTCTTCCTCCAGGCTGCCTCTTCATCCAGTCGATGATTTAACCATTACTGTTCTGAGACCATTCAGGCAGTGAACCTGGAACAATTTTCCTCTGACCTGCATTCATCTACTGATGAAATCAATGCAGATATGTTATTCAGGATGGAAATGATCTTTTATGCAGAGGAAGTGTGACATCTCTCCATCCACTGATGTGCTTTTCTGGTCTATAGCCCAAAGTATCTCTAAAAAAATTTTGGTGTACAGTCTTTATCTTATTTCCCGGACAAGAAATACTATCGATGTCTCTCCTCATGTAAAAGAAATGTCATATTTTTGGCACTCTTTTCTCCTCTAATTCCACTTTGAATTACTAACATTTCTATAATCCTCAGTGCACCTCTCACTAATCTTAAGCCTCTCCTTTTAATCCCTTTTCATATAGTCCATAAAGCACTTCTCTTTCTGAATACATGCAAGATGAATAAACCAAATGACATCCCTCCTCACATTTTGGAGGAATGTAGTTCTGAAGTTGTACCCATGTTTTCCCATCTTTTCAGCTTATTAAGGCCTAAAAGCCTTTCATTGATAAAAAAGAAATTTCATTCATCCCAGAATCATGCATTAGGACAGCCTGTCAGACAGGAGGATGATAATTATAATCCTTCCATCATTATATTGCTCAGACCTGTACTATCTCCATACCCTTTGATTCGTCTCATTTCTCACTGGTTGAATCACCATGAATCTGACAGACTTCTCTCTGATCATCAGTATGGTTAAGATACTAGGAGAGGAGGTGGACCATGGAAGAAATGGATGAGTGAATTGAGAAAACTGGCTAGGGTTAAGCATTTTTCAGTTTGAGATGCCAAGGAAATGTGATAGGATATGTGTCTAAGTAAGTGTGTAGGTTTAAATGGAGACTTTGGCCTCACATGACAGTCAACTTAGTGTGTAAGGTGAAGAAGAAAAAAGTGCTTATATTGGTGTGGAGGTTTCACTGTATCAGAGAAGACATGGGTTAAGAATGTATTTCAGTGAACTGAGAGGTTGAAAGCTCCTGATGAAGCCCATGTAAACTGAAAGAGGATTAACTGTCACGTTCTACAAATGGTTTTTATATTTAGATAGCAGTACACATGGAGTAGTCTTCGGGGCCTATTACCCTAATGGACCAGGATAAGCCCAGGCTGCTGAATTGGGTTGTTGGTCAGCCAAGCATTTTGGATTTATATTACCTTTCTTGTTATTCTATTGTTACAGAATTACAGCCTAGAAATCAGCATGGTCTTGACCGTCCTGTGCACAATTACCATGGCAACCCCAGACCTGGAAGAGGAAGACATAGAGGCCATGCAGATAATGAGGATGATAGGCACTCATTAACACGGGAAGAGAGGAAAAGAATGAGGGAGGAGCGAAGGATATCAAGGCTTGAGAGAAGGTGTGTACTGTAATTTCATATTTATACAGGACAGTAAGAGAGTTCTTCACTCGTGAGGCCCCATATCCTAAACTTTCTTTGCCATTAAGTAGCTTCTTATACCTTTGTAAACTACTGGCATTCACCTCCTTAGTTAACATATTCCAACCATCCACCACCCTTACACCAGATCAGTACTTTTATACATCCTTCTTAACTATTCTTTTGCCCATCTTTTTGTCATGATGAGCTCTGGTTACTCTGGTACTGCATGTCTTTATAAACTACTCACTATCAGTATTGTCCATCTGACTTGGAAACTTGAAGGCTTTTATCAGGTTCCCCCATCTCTCTTTGCCTCCTGATGGACAGCTTTGTAGCCTCAGCCTTTCATTGTAGCTCAGTTCTCTTAATTAAGATACCGTCTAATTGTAATTCTCTATACCAGACTTAGAGTATAATCCATTTTTGACCTAATATATGGTAGGAACAGTTTACCAAATATATCTTCATCAGTGTACTTGAATATGATTATTATACATGCCAGCCAACAGAGTGCCTTGTACACAGTTTTCTTGATGTGCAGATCTGGCAACAGATTCTTGTAATTCATTTCCCACTTGCTAATGATCACACCAAGGTGTCTTTCATTCTGCCTTATCCTCATTACCTTATGCTTACTTGGACTGAATCTGATCCTTCATTTATCTGGCCAATTTTAGAGTTTGTGCAGGTCTTCCTGTAAACTGAAGCAATCATCAGTATTCCTTATTTGTCTCATGACTTTACCATTATCTGCAAATATGCATTGGTGGGAGTTCAAAGTTAGCAGTGGGTCTGAGATCAAGCTCTGCAGCAAGCCATTTGTAATCCCAGCTCACTTGAGGATGTACTTCTCACCTGCATTTTGTGCTCCCTTCCAATAAGGTAATCTTTTATCCACTGAAGAGTCTGCCAGTAGCTCTGGCTTCTGTATCAAGCTGCAATGAGGTACAATGTCAAAGAACTTTTTGGCATTCCAAGGAAACACAGTCTACCCATCCCTGTCTGATATAGACAATTAGTTATGCATGAGTTCCTTTCCCAGAAACTGTGTTACCTCTCAGTTAGTGATTTCTCTTTCACAACTTGTTGTATATCTGGTTTCTGGTTCACTTTTCCAATGTTTTACAAACCATGTAGTTCATTGTTATTTCCAGATCACCTTTCTTAGATAAAGGCATAATATTTGCCCTCTCCCATATTATCCTATAGTGGCCCATCGAATAATGTACAATGTTTGAGTGGCTTAACAAGTGCTCCTGTTCATGTCTTCAAGCATGTATGGGAAGATTTTGTCAGAACCATGGGCTTTATGTCAGTCAAGTTGTTTTATAGCTTCTTTATGTAAGAATGCATTGCCAATTCATGTGGGGAAAAAAGGCCAAAAGTATCATGATCTGAGTTTTCTGATCTGAATGTGATAGTCAAATGCACAAATGCACCTGTTCAGTATTGCCAATTATGTACTTTGAATGCAATTATTTAGAAGTATTTCAGTCTTGCATTTTAGTCTGTAAGACACTAAACAAATAAATGCTGTATTGTTTTCAGTATGCTCATCAAGGAAGTGATTTAACTTTGTTTATGATCACGTGCATCTTCCTCCAATAAAAGCTCTTTGTTAGTTAAACCTAAGAGTCTTTGTTTATGATCATGTGCATCTTCCTCCAATAAAAGCTCTTTGTTAGTTAAACCTAAGAGTCTTAGCACATACATATTGTGTGTGTGCCTCATGCACACCTAATACTAAGGCCTCAGCAAGCACATTCTTGTTTTCCTTATTAGTTACACAACGTACGTTGCAGGGAATTTTCAGTTTTATATGAGGTACATTTTTTCTGGCTAAAAAAAGCCATATGCTTTCATATATAAGACTTGCATGCTTTAAATGAGTGTATAATGTAGAAAGATTTAGTGTTCAGCTATCTTTTGGCCGAATGGTAATTTTAAGGATGATGGCAATGTACGTATAAGCTCTTCAGATGACTGATATACTGTAGACAAATTGAATGCAAATATTAAAGATATTTGGATATCAAATCCCCCAGATTTAAGTAATACATACTAGCATGTGTATTTATTTTTATGATTAGTATGGCATGGTTACAATATGCGCCAATCAAAGGCCATCTTGGGTGAGAAGCAGATAATGAAATATAAATTAATCAAGGTTCCACAGGTGTTTTTAGACCTGATGCTTAAAGAAAGAAAAGTTATATGAAGAGGGAAAGATGAAAGGAAGAGAATTTCATAGCTTAGCTATTCCTTAAGTGGCTGGTCTCTGTGCAGAAACTTGGAAGCAGCCAAATGCATGCCTTGGGTCCAACCCTTATGGGTAGGGACACATGCAGACAGCTCAAAAGAACAGTGGCCTATATAATACTTGTAGAACAGAAAGTGAGCAGCAACATCATGACCTACAATAAAGGAAAGTTGAACAGAAGTGATGTCAGGAGAATTAATAAGACAAAAGGCTTTTCATTCCACTGTGGTTAAGAGAGAGGTAGTCAGTCAGGACAATTGGTAGGAGCCTCTTTAAACACTGTCTTCAGTAAGAACAATTGGTAGGAGCCTCTTTAAACACTGTGCTAGACTTGCCCTCTGCCAGAGGCCTGTTAAGGGTGAGGCATTAAAGGCTAAGAAGTGGCAGTGGAGTTCACTATTTATGGAGACTCTGTTGCTGTGGCCACCCCCTTAAGGAAGTTTCAGAAGGGAACAGTCATCAGAGATATAGAGGAAGAGATATAGAGGAAGAGACAAGTAAGGACAGGGAGAAGTGGAGACTCTTTTTCCATGGCCATCCCCTTGATGGGAGTTCTCGGAGGGAATGGGCATCAGACTTCTTTCCTTGATTATATCATTTCTCTCAGTTTTTATGCTTTTGAAGATTTCTTTCCCCTTCCACCATTTTAATGCTGGTACAATATTGTCTCCTAAAGTAAAAACACTTTTAGATTTGTCATTTAACTCTTCACTTATTACCTCATCATCCTCAAGAATTCTTCCTTTCACATCCCTTAGCATGATAAGCTGATCCTTAACTGAAAATTTGCCAAAGATGAACATAGGGGAAAGTTTTAGATTGTCTTTACTTTGTCTACAATGCTCTTTTCAAAATCTCTCTGCCCCACCCTCTATAGGGTGGGGCAGTACTCATTCTTTGCTCTCCAATATCTTTCAAATGCATTTTCCTTTATATCTCCTGTGTACTACATCCTTGAGCTCTTTTGCTTTATCATGTTTCCCATTGAACCATAACTCACTCCTTTTCGATCATTCTCCTCTTGGTTTGCTGCTTGGGTATCCATATCCTGGCCTCTTCATTGTAGAGTTCACAGAGTTTTCTGTAGCACCGATCTATATTCTCATTGAAGAACTCCCTTTCCCAGTCATTGCTCTTGAAAAATATCATTAGTTCCTTGAAGGTTTCCTTGATTCTGTTTCCTCTTGTAAGTTAAGGTTAAGGAATGAAAATGAGTAAATGAGATTTAGAGAAACAAAGATGTTTCTTTTCCATACTGAAATATCTGTTATTACCAGGACAGTATGAGACTTTATTTTCAAGTTTTACCTACCATCGTAAGAAATGACCTGCTGTCTTTTTTTGTTTAGATTTACTCTGCCATTATTTGTAGACTGCAGAATTCATATACTTAAATGTTTGTTTACAAACGTACAAGCCTGATATTTTAGAATAAAAGTCTTACATTGTTACAAATGTTTTAACTAAATGTACATTACAATATTTATGCCTTTAGGTGGGCACTGTGGAGGGAAAACTGTGTCTGATAGACCACTCAGAGGGATATTTAGTGTTAGTAAGGTACTGGAGGGTCTTAGGCATCATATATTCTTTCAGAAAAAATGTTACCCCAATATTGTTTATGAAATACATAAAAGTAATCAATTATGACAGTCCTTACCTACCCCTAGTATATTTATACAGAAGAGTGTCAGACAGACTTGACAGGGACAGTAGAAAGACTACGGAAACCCAGAGCAGATAATCCAGAAACAGGTATGAAAAGATTGTGAGTTAAACAAGATAGATAGATAGCTAAAGGTATGAAGGTACAGAATGAGAAAACTCCTAGATAAGAAGGGAAACAAAACAGAAAGTACCTACCTATCTACCCATGAATATCTATGACAAAATTATGTCATGTACCAAGACTAGCATGAAGTGCTCACAGCATACAGTATATCCTTATTTGACAATATTATTATACTCTCCTGCTATACACATTACCTAGTTTTTTTTTTTATGTTAGCTGAGATGGCACGGGCAACTGAGGCCCTGATCAAGCCCATCCCATTAATGTTTTATATATATATATATATATATATATATATATATATATATATATATATATATATTTTTTTTTTTTTTTTTTTTT
>JAYMFT010217539.1:0-11407 GCA_038088735.1 Panulirus argus
GTCTTCCAGGCTGGACAGCAAAGCGTTCAAGATGGACAACAGGTCCTCCAGGCTGGACAGCAAAGCGTTCAAGATGGACAACAGGTCCTCCAGGCTGGACAGCAAAGCGTTCAAGATGAACAACAGGTCTTCCAGGCTGGACAGCAAAGCGTTCAAGATGGACAACAGGTCCTCCAGGCTGGACAGCAAAGCGTTCAAGATGGGCAACAGGTCCTTCAAACTGGACAGCAAAGCGTTCAAGATGGACAACAGGTCTTCCAGGATGGACAGCAAAGCGGTCAAGGTGGACAACAGGTCTTGCAGGATAGACAGCAAAGCAGTCAAGATAGACAACAGGTCTTCCAGGATAGACAGCAAAGCGGTCAAGGTGGACAACAGGTCTTCCAGGATAGACAGCAAAGAGTTCAAGATGGACAACAGGTCTTCCGGGATGGACAGCAAAGCGTTCAAGATGGACAACAGGTCCTCCAAACTGAACGGCAAAGCGTTCAAGATGGACAACAGGTCTTCCAGGCTGGACAACAAAGCGTTCAAGATGAACAACAGGTCCTCCAAACTGGACAGCAAAGCGTTCAAGATGGGCAACAGGTCTTCCAGATTGGACAGCAAAGCGTTCAAGATGGACAACAGGTCCTTCATGCTGGACAGCAAAGCGGTCAAGGTGAACAACAGGTCCTCCAGGCTGGTCAGCAAAACGGCCAAGATGGACAGCAGGTCTTCAGTGGAGGACGTAAAAGAGTTCAAGATGGACAACAGATCTCCCGTGGTAGCCTCGAGAGCTTCCAAGGACGACGGAATTTCAGAGAGAAAATACATAAACCCCAGAAGGAGCAAGACGGCCTCCCTAGGGCAGAGCAGAACCTTCCGAGAAGAAGACCGAGTTCTCTGCCCTCACACTTTTCAGGAACAAGGGGCGGTGTGGGCCACTTTGTCAACCCGGGCGCCGGCTTTCTCGCTGGCCCGGCTGACGCTGTCATCTCCGGCGTTAGCGGAGTTCGCGATGACTCTCCTCCAGACGCCACTAACCGAGACCTTACTTCCCCATCCTTTACGACGCCTCAGGTTCCTGCTAAGCCTGCGTTTAATGTTGATAACTCACTAACGCTAAATGGCCAGACTAACAGGAATGAAGCCCCTACTAAACCACCAACTACCATAACTACCTTATTAACTACAACTAACCCATCGTCTGCTAGTGTTGACTCAACCCCGTTTGTACCTAAGCCACAAACAACCAGATTCCTTAATGATAATAACCCAATACTACAACCACTCTTCCGCGCAACCTCGGACCCCAGTACCACACTCTCACCTCCCTTAACCACGCCGTCTCACCTCCTCCGGAGGAAACCAACAACGTTAGGAAAACCCTCTAGTGATCCTCAGAGTAGCTCTACTCCTTCAACACCGACAACGAGTCAGAGCACAACTTTACCCACTTCTACATTACCCTCTGTTGAAGACATTGATAGTTTTTCAAGTAGCACTCGACCTTCAGCATTTCTGAGACCTCTGACTACAACAACAACCCCATCAACCCCGACAAGAATTAGGAATAGAATTCCATCTCATCGATTCCGTCTCAGGCCAAAACCGCCTCCTCCCAGTACCTCCGGGGAAAATTTCCATCCTCGAACTACAGCTCACTTCAGACCCCGTTTCCTAACAACTTCAAATCCCAGAACGACGACAACTGGTGACGCTTCACTTGACAATGCACCCTCCATTGTTGACACCTCCTCACATACTGGTTCCTTCTTAAGCAAGGACAGCGTCGTGACAGCTACACCTCAGCCTCAAACCACAACAAGAAAATCTTTAGTTAGGAGCGGACGTCCATCAAGCACTTTCCCTTCTGCTCCATTCTCTTTCAACACACAATCGACGTCATCCAGTCCCCCTGGGGAAAATTTCCAGCTTCGGACTACATCTCATTTCAGACCTCGTTTTTCAACAACTTCAAAGCCCATAACAACGACGACTGGTGACGCTCGCCTCACGACACCTTTTGATAGTTCATCACCTGACGATATATCTCCACCTGCTGACACTTCCCTACATACTGGCTCCTTCTTTTCCAATGACCGCGTCGTGAAAACCACACCTCAACCTGAAACCACGACAAGAAAATCTTTTGTTGGGAGCAGACGTCTTCCAGATACAACCATCCAAATAAAATCTCACACGACTGCTCCCACCACCTCTGAAACAACCACCCCCAGCGTTTCTCATTCGTCTTCCTCCCCTTCTCGCACGTCCATTCCTACCTTTTCTCATACAACCTCGTCTCCCACCCTTCTCACGGACACCCCTATCCCTTTCTCCACGATCTTCTCTCCTACTCCGCACGAGACATCCTCTGTGACGACCTCCTCTGCTACCTCTCGGGCGATCTCTTCTCCATCTAGCCACTCGTCCACCTCCCATACGATATCCTCAACTATCTCTCACACGACCACTTCTCCTACTTCCAATACGACTTCCTCCTCCACGACTTTACCTACTTCCCATGCGAGTTCCTCTCCAACATTCCACAAGGACCCCTCCCCCGCCTCCCAAACGACCTCTTCCTCCACCTCCAAAACGATCTCCTTCACCCCTAAAAGTACACCTTCCCCTACCCAACATGTGACCTCTTCTACCTTCCATGTGACCTCCTCTTCTAATTCCCAAACGAGCTCTTCCCAATCCTCCCAAAGGACCTCTTCCCCCACCTCCAAAACGACCCCATTCTTAACCTCTCAAACCACCTCCTCTCCCACCTCCAATACGACCTTCTCTCCAACCTTCCATAAACTCCCCCCCACCACGAACTCCATTCCCACAACAAACACGACATCCTTCCCCATCTCTCATGGCACTTCATCCTCCACCTCCAACACGACCTCTTCTGCCATCTCCCATTCAACCTCCTCCGCTGTTTCTCATTCGATATCCTCTCCCTCCTCCCATACGACAGCATCTCCTATTTTCCACACAACCTCCTCTCCTGACTTGAACGAGACCTCCCATGTCTCTCAAACGACCTCCTCTCTTGATTTCCACGAGACCTTCTCCCCTGTCTCTCAAACGACCTCCTCTCCTGACTTCCACGAGACCTTCTCCCCTGTCTCTCAAACGACCTCCTCTCCTGACTTCCACGAGACCTCTTCTGTCCCTCAAACGACCCCTTCTCCAGCCATCAACACGAACTTCTTCCCTAGCTCTCAAAAGACCTCATCTCCCGACTTCCACAAGACCTCTCCTATATCTCATGCGACCTCCTCCACTGCAACGTCCACTCCAACTTTCCGCACGACCTCATCTTCCACACCCATCCCAACAAGTACTGACAGTCTGCAGATCGTGGCGTTCATATCAGAGTCCCCTTCTCCAGAGGAGGGCAGCTCGGCCACCAGCCAATCATTTCCTCCTCCTCCTCCATCAGAAGACATCCCTATCTCCTTCCATGGTGAAACCAACCTCCTCTCTCAGGGCTCATCTCTCCCGCTCAACCAGCAGTCCAGCATCCACTCTGACTCTAATAGACGGGGTTCAGTCCGCTTCACCCCACCATCCAACATTCTCATCCAGACTCAGACAGGAGATAGGTCCGCTCCTTCATCCGACCAAGGCCTCCAGATCCCCGATATTCTTCTCAGTGAGCGTGGGGGAACCCGATTCTTCATCATTGCTCCACCAAAAGAAAATCGCACAATACCTCTGGGTTCTAGACGCGTGCCGGTGCCCAACAGACTAATACCAACTCCTGTTACTAGTAATCCCCCAGCGACTCCGATATTCAATGAACCAACACCATTTCCCTTCTCCAGTGGTATAACTATTCCCAGTCTCCCACCGAGCCCAGTCCCTGAAATTCCTCAGTCAGTCACAGACCAAAATGACTTGTCTCCTTTCCCAGACTTCATAAACCCCTTCACGCCTCTCCCACCTGTTAACCATCCAACAACTTTCTCCTCCTTCGGACGCCCTCTGATACCCTTTGATAGTAATACTCCATCATTCTCTATATCCACCAACTCTCCACCACTCCTTCCCGATGATATCGATCCCTTATCCTCTGTCTTCAAAAGCTCTGAGCCACCTCCGCCACTCTTCATCTCCGGCAGGCCCCTAGGTTTACCCTCCTCTTCCAATACCCTCTCCAAACGACCGACAAACATCCCTTTCTTCACCACCTCTGATAATCCGACAAATATCCACTCCGCTGACATCTTCTCCAGCAGTCCTTCAAGCATCCCTTCTTCCAGTAATCATTTAGACATTTCCTCCTCCAACACCTTTTCTACTGAGCCTTCAAACACCTTTTCCACCAACACCATCACTGGTCCTCCAGACCTTGCCTTCGTCAGTAACGTCTCTCCAGTACCCGCTTCACGCAGTCCCCCTATATTCCAAAATGGCAACGAACCTCCGTCACCCACTGTCTCTGGCACTGGTATCCCTCTTCCTATCTTCAGTACGAGTGTCCCTCCCCCTGTCTCCAGCAGAGGTTCGCCTATCCGTATCTCCAGCAGGGGTTCCAGTTTCCGTATTTCCAGTAGGGGTTCTCCTCTCAGAACTTCCAGCAGGGGTTCAAGTAGGGGTTCTCCTCTCAGAACCTCCAGCAGGGGTTCCAGTAGGGGTTCTCCTCTCAGAACCTCCAGCAGGGGTTCCAGTAGGGGTTCTCCTCTCAGAACTTTTAGCAGGGGTTCACCTCTTCCTGTCTCAAGCACGAGTTCCCCTCCCCTTAATTCCAGCAGAGATGTCCCACTCCCTGTCTCCAGCAGGGGTGTCCCTCTCCAGATCTCCAGCAGGCGTCCCTCTCCGCCTACCTCCAACAGACGTTTACCCACTATCTCCCCCATTATTTCTCCCCAGTTACCTTCCTCACATAGGGTCGTCGCTGGACCTGCGTCGTTTGTCATCCCCAACAATGATTCTCCCTCCCAGTTCCCCAACAGTCCTTCTTCCTCTCAGTTCACCAACGGTGCTTCACCCTCCCAGCTTGCCAGCGACCCGTCACCACTCCCGGTTGCCAATAATCTCTTCACCAACAATCGCTTCAACCCCAAAATCGTGGTGAACCGTGGGAGAACCAAGTTCACCACCACCACCACCACCACCACTACCTTGCCTCCTCCTGTCCCCAGCCCTTCTTCCGTTCCCATCTCCAAAAAAGTCCCTCCATCTCCAACACGCAGTCCGACCCTCCTGGTTCCCTTCAGCAGTGGAGATGAGAGTGTGAGTCAAACTGTAATCACAAGGCGTGTTCAGAAAATGGATTCTTGATCAGACGGAAGTAAGAGCTTTATGACAGCTGGCGCCTTCAAAGGCATCTGTTAAGACTGATGACGTAACACTAACGTCATCCTCAGCATGTCAGTATGATCAATAAGATATTTTCTGGACACATCTGTTTTCTCTTTGTTAACTGTCTTGAATAATGCCTATTGATGACTTTCAAATTTTAATTAATTAAATCAATATCTTAACAAACTATCAATGTTTCGCCAGTGAGTACCACTATGACTGATTTCAATAATGGCTCATAAAATGATTTGTCACGGTTAAAAGTTCAGTTGTTTTTTTGCGGAAGACGTAGTGTATTGCACAGCAATAGCAACACTATTGGTATGAAGATGTTATTTCATATGCTATAGCTAAAGATACTGTTTTCTCTCACAATGACTGACTATGGTTCACCAGCAAGCCACACCTCCACCCGGATTTACTTTCCATAAAAACTCGAAAGGAAATATCCTGAGAAATATCCTGTATATACAAAAAGGTAGTTCGACCCACACATGCACACACACACACACACACACACACACACACACACACACACGCGCACACGCACACACATACACACACACACACACACACACACACACACACACACATGCACAAACAAACACATATAGAAAACCTCCGCCATTTGGTACTGTGTCAACAAGTGATGTTCCTGGTCTCTTTAAACGAATATTTAGGTATAAAAGGAATATTATTCAAATAATCACAAGACACAAAACTTGAATGTAAACCTGAGAGCTAAAGAGGACACGGACCCGGAAACCGGATTGAATTAGTTTTGACGTCTTTCGCAGAGGCAGACCAGCCAATTGGAATTTGTATTTGTTGTTGGCTTTAGCGCGTATTGACCCCCAATTGGCCATTAAGCCTAAAGTCGGAACACACACGTAAAGCATTCAATATTGAAAATACTGGCGACCGCAATGCGTTAAATAGCCTATTATATCGTACATCAACTCACTTTCACTTCTCTCCTCACTCCGATACCAATTCTTTTTCTCGCACTGAACATATTTCCTCTCTTGATTCGGTCATGTGGAACATCGCAGAATGATGAAGCAGCAACTGTTTACATTAAACAGTAGCAAGATGCATTTTCATATATATATATTCCCTAACGTCTAAGTTTAGCCTTTCAATGACATTAACAGGTTGAGCATCGCCATATTCTTCATTCTACCCTCGAAACCCTACGTAATGGACATTGCAAAACTCGCTCCCCAAATGCTGGGATGTTGTAAAGGCATTACAAGTCTTTCTATTCTCGTGATACGCTACTCTATCAACTGGGGCTTCATTCGCCCTGGTGTTATATATCGGCGGTTCTTCTTCCGTGTCTTTCTCAGCCTGAGGAGAATAAAAGCCTTCCACCTTATCAACTCTCCTGCTATCATCTCTCTTCAACCATCCCTCTGAGTCCACTGCTTTCCTCTCTTTTTATTCTACTGGTATCATGTCGGCCACCACTCTCATGAACTACCAACGTTTATTCCAGTTCCTATGACCCGGATTCGCGGCATGTGTCTGGATGCTGCTTCTCCAAGCTTCTGTGTGAAGACCAACTACACGAAGATTGACCGTTATGACACCTCCTTCTCTTCTTGTATAACGCAACTGTTGAACTTTTCTCCTTGTTTTGCCTTTCCCTCTTCCTGCAACCACCTTTAAGTGTCGGGTCTACAGACACCCGAGGAATTCAAATTAACCCTCCTTGCATCCTTTCCTCTCATACCTGTTATCTTACCTTTCATCCCGCATGGTTATAGTAGAGATATGGTTTTGCCCGTGTCATGCCTGCTACTATAAGATATAGAATAGATGATAAAAGGTCTAAGATACTGAGGGCTGCTCCAGGCACTGGCCGCGCTGCCTGTCGTATTAAGCTGACAAGACCGGCGGTGACGCTGCCGCAAATAGAATCCGTAGTCAGTATCGTTGTTCATATATCATGTAAATAACCATTGCAGTAGTATCATATATAGTTTTGGTAGCTGAAGTATCAGCGATAGTCATGGCAGTTGTAGTGGTATTGATAGTTGTGCATTTAGTAGTACTAGTGATAGTAATCATGCTGATAGTGGTGGTGGTGGTAGTGGTGGTGGTTATGTTTCTGGTTTTAGTAACAGGAAAAGTGGTGGTAATGGATGTGATAATGGTGGTGGTGATGATGCTGGTGGTGATGATGATGATAGTGGTGGTGGTGATGGTGGTGGTGGTGATGGGTGGTGAAGGTGGCATTGGTGATGATATAATGGTGGTGGTGGTGGTGGTGACGGGAAACTACTGGCAATGATAGTAGTAAGTTGAGCTCCCACTACCAGCAGTAAGTACTGTTAGTGGGAGCTGATGTAAAATGTACAGATGATTTGCTGATTTGCTCATAAACGAAATAGTCATAAACTTCGAGACTTCAGGACCGATTAAACTCTCATCCTGCTTGCTAACACCTCAGATCACCTGTAATATACTTGCCCCGCTGGCTTAGCAACGTCTGAGACCCCTTTCCGCATAGTTTCATTCGCCAGAAGCCCATTGGGTTTTTCAGTGACGTTCCTTTGAGCAAGAGTGATGATAAGCGTTACGTGAATGGATACGATCACAGAAGGAATTGTTCGAACCCCAAATGAAGCAAGACAAACCAACTGCCAAAGAAAATTCCTATCGCCGATCCCCCTGAACTTCATTAGGTTTTCTCTACAGGCTCATAAAACTGAGCTATGTCTGCGTTAGTTCCCTGTCTCATGGTCCCATTGACTTATCAGAATTCTCCCAGCCATAAATCAGAGTTTCGTTGAATTCTTAGTCCAGCTCATTAAGGCTTTCAAATTCATGCCCTGAAAAGCATGAAACTCTGTGCGTTCCTACTTTAGACCAAAAAGATCTTTTAAATACTCGCCTCACATCCTTGTAATCTTTCCAAATCTCTCATTCATACCCAGAAATCTCCCACAGTCATGGGCTCCAAGGATCCATACCACCAACACACCCCTACGTCACTACAACCAGGTTCCCTAGAACAACCCTGAAAACTCACAGATCCAGTTCGCTGACGTTCTTAACATTGCCACAATTCCAGATCCCAGATATCAACGCTAGATTCCACGATCCTGGCTCTTGTTTCTCTTTGAAATCCTACTAATGTCATGTCTAAAGCCTCAAGGTCCTAGACACCTAATTTTTGAGGATCCTGACCTCTTAAGATCCTCAGTCTCAAACTTAATACACTCAGATTCCTAAATTCTGAAGACTCTTCAGGCTCTTTTAATGATACTCCAAGTCTAAAAACTTCTTCATTTCCCTACACTCAGGATTCTAACGCAGAAGATATCCCTCAGGGTGTGACTGGGGAGCCTGTGGACAACGACCTCGATGGAGACCAGATCCCAGGGTTAGCAGGAGTGGACTACCCCATACTGGAGTCCATCCCGGAGACCTCGTTCCCATGTACCACCAGAATGGCCAAGAGCCACAAGCTCTTTGCAGACCCGGAGACCAAGTGTCAGGTTTGTGCCAAAAATTTTAGATATGGTAATTATTGATGATCATAATGATAACAAAAATAATATTGATAAAATGATGATAATGATAAAAATGGTGATAATAATCATGGTACTTTCAATGCTCATACTAATAATGATAATGATATTTTTTCATTCATACGCATTCGCTATTTCCCTCGTGAGGGAGGTAGTGTCCAGAACAGATGTCTAAACATTAGAGGAATAAGATTTTCATTTGGATCTTTCCTCTATTCCTTTTTTTTGGAAAGTAATACAGTAGGGGAGGATTTCCAGCCCCCTTCTCATGCCTTCTACGACACGCTGGAGATGCGTGGACAGTATTCTTTCTCCCTTGTCTCCGGGAGTAGCAGTAGATGAAATCGACAGTGAAAGAGGCAAAAGTGAGATAGTTAAGCCCTTGATTTACTGCTCTTTTCACTGTCGCTTTCTAGGGGAAAGTTCCGGACGAATGAAAGTTTGCCAATGTAACACCTATATTTAAGGTAAAAAAGGTAATTGATCACTGCTCGGAAAAGATCGTCCAAAATCTTAACGTCTGTCGGTGGTAGTTACGGACTCCATTATTCAGGACAAAATTGTAGACCATTTATTGGATAATTGTAGACCATTTATTGGATAATTGTAGACCATTTATTAGATAACCACCTCATACACGATTCTCAGCTTAGTTGTCAATGAAATCACTCATGTCTGACAATTCTGCTTGATTTATTTCATGATGTAATCAACATGTATAATGAAAGGAGAACAGTTGACATCATCTACTTAGATTTTCAAAATGACTTCCATAAAGTTTCATAGCAAAGAACGCTCGCAAAAGTTAAGTTACGTGGTATAGGTTAAGAAATTGGTTAACTGGCCGTAAGCAAAGAGTAATGATTAAAAGTCAAGCCTCAGAATAATTAGACGTTACAGATGGGACCTGTTCTCTTTTTCATATATACGAATGATATTGATAATGAGCTGCATTGTAAGACATCGAAGTCCGCAGACGATACTAAGTGGTAAATAAATCCACAACACAAACTGAACGTCTGTAGCTTCAAACTGACGTAGACAAACTGATGAACTGGGCTCACAGGTGACAAAATGAATTATGATATCGGTTGATGCCGAGTTTTACATACCTACAGTTAAAACGAGAGGGCACGTTACAGTATGAATTCTTATGAGCTACAAAAAAGGCATATGAGGCTAAAACACTTTGGTTTAATTGCAATAATTTCTAGGCCAGCTAGCAAGATGATTCCTGGACTAAGAATCGAATCCTACGAAAGCCGACTAAACAGCTTTGATTCATCCAGCTTAGAATGGAAAAGGTCAAGAGGTAATGTAATACGGGTATCTGAAACTATCAAAGGCTTCACTACTTAAAGATAGGTTCACCTGTCGTAATGGATATGAACTGGTGGATAAACGTTTAACTTGAATAAAGCGGACTTTTCTTCAGCAGGATTGTTAACGTATAGGATGAATGTAACTGAAAGCGGTATTATGGATACGTTTAAGAATCCAAGATTGACATTAGTAGCGCCTCCTTTCTTGCATGAAAAGCTTACAGGCTTTTCTCTCTGAAACTTCACAATATCTTTCTACTCTTCCCACACTAATCTATGAATGTCTGATTTCACCCACTACCACAAACAGCTACGTTAGGACCCAATATTCTGTGACTATTTGAATTCTTTTGCATTCCTTACCATCACCTCATTCCAACCCTCCCTATTTTACCTCCGGGATGATGCTGTCTTCTCCCTATTCTGCAGGTTATTTTCGGCCATTGCTCTAGTGATCTATATGCAAGTGTTCCTGCTACCAAAGCCTGGACTCGAGGCGCGTGTCTTGCTATTTCCCATAGTTTTCGTGAAAAGATCAGCTACACGAAAATTGGTCCTTATGATACGTCCTTTCCCTAGACCAATGAAGTTCTGGAATTCTCTTCCTTTTTTCACCTTTCCCTCTTCCCACAATGTTTCTACCATTAACAGCCAAGTCTACAAATGCTTGCGGAGCCCTGATTACATTCATCATTTAATTTTCTTACTCTTTTCCTTTCTACCCAAGATGGCCTTGATTGGGGCATGATTTGCCCGTGCCATGTCGATTATTATATAAAAGAAAACTATATGATAAGGAAGGCAGACAGGTGTGAAAGAGTGAGATTACTCACTGTAATACAGTCAACAGAGAACAAATGCAGAATAACAGTGAAGATAACGATAAACATAGCCGAATGGTTATCGTACCCAACAATCACGCAAATGGCGCGGGGTTCGAGTCCTTGCTGTTGGAGGGCATTATGTGTTCAATAAAAGTGTTTGTTCATATGAACTGTATTTGTGTTCATATAACTCAACATGTGACAGTAACTTCTGTAAAATTACTGACTACTGGTAACGTGAGCCTGATGGGACATGACCGGTCTCGACTCCGTTGCTCATGGACGTGAGACGAAGGGTTCGATTACTAGCAATCGAATACTCATTTCCGTATTAGGGGCGATCATAGACGAGTGGTTAGTGTACCCAGCAAACACGCAAATGGTGCGGGGTGGGGGTTGATTCCTTTCTGTTGGAGGGCATCATGTGATA
>JAYMFT010217550.1:0-11407 GCA_038088735.1 Panulirus argus
AATAATAATAATAATAATAATAATAATAATAATAATAATAATAATAATAATAATAATAATAATAATTATTATAATAATAATTATAATAATAATAATAATAATAATAATAATAATAATAATAATAATAATAATAATAATAATGAAAAACGATAATAATAATAATAATATTAATAATAATAATAATAATAATATTAATAGTAATAATAATGATAATGATAATAGCAATAATAATGATAGTAATAGTAATACTACTACTACTACTACTACTACTAATAATAATAATAATAATGGTAATAATGATAATAATAATAATAATAGCATTAATGTTAATGATAGTAACAGTAATAAGCATAATGATAAATAATAATGCTTGAAATACCAATGATAATAATAATAATAACTTGTTCCTACTTTGTAGTTGCATTATTCTATAATGGAATGTGGTTCAGAAGAAAAATGTGGAAGAAACTTAAACAGCATTATAGAGGGCTTTATGAGTCGTATTTCATGTGAATATAAGAGCACTGGGGAGCGAAGCGAGGACCTCACATTCCTGCCTCTTCAGTAAAACACAGACCATTTTCACTTTATATTAGTCATGGTTATTCATGGCCCTTAATGATGTATATTACATCATGCAAATTTGATGTATCTACCGCGATAGACTTGAGATATGAGTAAAGGATAAAAGACTGGATCTATCTGATGACATGCACGGTAGGGAGAGATCAACTAATAGGCAAACGTTTTACCTCGAATTATATGGCGATTCTTCACCAACAGAAGTGTCAACACTTGGAGACGATCTACCGGTCTGAGAAGCCCAAAGCAGTACCTTAGAGACCTTTAAGGACAGATTTGATAAGTCCTTTCCCTCATGTCCACGACTGACATTATTTGCGTCTCTCTGGTAACACGTAAAGAACGAAATTATTTATCTTTAAATCATAATGAATGCTTTCCTATTCTTGCCCCAGGGTCCTGTGAGTTTCTGATTTCCTCCGCTATCTCAGGCAGCCTCGAGAGGAACCCAGTGGTCTGCTGCTGTTTGCGTCCCTTTGTATTCCTCTGTATCTCCCTGTATCCCTCTGTATTCCCATGTGTTGTGTTGTATCCCCTTCGGATGAAGACTTAAGTGAGCTAGGAAGAGGACGTCTAAGAGCCGCAACTGTGGTACAGACCCCGTGGCTGGGCTCATAAGCCTCTTTGGTCTCGTTAAGCTGATCCACAGGTGGTGTGCGTGAACCAGCTGATACCTGTCGAGGGCCAGCTGGCTGGAACCTCCCCTCTACCCCCTTCCCTGGAGCCTGTGTAGTGCTGGACTGACTTACCCTGGAATCATACTCATCACCCCAGACGAGTCCCCGATGGTCGTCTGAACCAACAAGGGATTACTCATCAGTTCCAGTCGATGACGATTCACCTCACGATAGATAATGAGTACGCATCCTCACTCATCATGAGAGTCTGCATCATCATATACATCAGTGAGGGCATCTCACCTCATCACAAGCGTGTACCATCACTCATCATGAGGTAGCGCAAATGCCACAAGGTCCATGATGTGAGGATTGATGAAATTGATGTTGACTGATGATCTGAAACATCTCTCATCACGGGATAATGCCAATGACACAGTAGGGAGCAATTTTTCTTTTTCCTTTTCTTATGTGGTACAATGTGTTTAGGAAAGAATACCAGTTTCTCGTACGCCTTCCAACGACTGGGTTGGTAAAGGATGTTCTTCAGAGTTAGGATTTGTCTCCTGACACCTGCAGACTGTGATCAGTTTCCTCTGAGGATGGTTCCTTGCTTCATGAGGTCCGAAACTCGTGGGTACGAGATGCGGCTATGCTGTGGTCCGTATCCTTGTGGTTTATGTCTAGTTCCGTCTTGATTGCTGGCGTCCATTAAGCGTGAGATGGCCTGGTCTTTGGAGGGGAAGTCATGGAATGTAAAGTTCTGGAACTTGGATTTCATGAACAGTCTACTCTCCTACAGTCTGTGTATACTGTCCTGACGGCTGGGGAATATCCCACGACCAAAATATGGTTGGATGCAGAGACCTAAGAGAGATTCGAACCCTAGGTCATTCCTCGCGACACTCAGAGATATAGAGACCAACATTCCCTCGACTGTTATGTACTGATGGACATGACGGTAAGGGTTGTTACGGCACACTATATCGCTCTGCGGATCGCCCATCCATCAAGGGAGAGAGGGAGAGTGTAGCTGAGAGTGTGGAGGGAGAGGTGGCGGTGTGGGAGGGAGTGTACAGTGATGGGAATGCCAGACACTTTATTACGGTAAGTGGTTGCGACACTTAAGGGAATTGATGTGTGTGTGTGTGCGTGTGTGTGTGTGTGTGTGTGTGTGTGTGTGTGTGTGCGTGTGTGTGTGCGTTTGTGTGTGTGTATGTGTTTTGTACATGTTACTTAACATTCACTCTTTCCTGAATTCTACAACTCATACGTTTCTCGTCTCGTCTCTCTCTCTCTCTCTCTCTCTCTCTCTCTCTCTCTCTCTCTCTCTCTCTCTCTCTCTCGTCCCACAGCTCACACACACACAGACACAGACACACACACACACACACACCAACCCTACCTCGTTCTCTTCATGTTTCTAAATACAGACGTGATTGTCATAAGACCTTGGACTGAAATATATGAGTAAGACTACCCGATATCTTGTCTGACATTAGCAAAATGTCATTTGCATACATTAATGAATACGTCAAGAGGTATACAACCTAATCATTGCATGCTAATGAGGGGAGTCATCAGTATGTAGGAATCAGAGGGGATAATTAGGGAGAGATCAGTATGTCGTAATCAGAAGAGATATGTCATTAACTGTAATTATATACGTGATGGTAATTGACATTTTGTAATGAAATCTTTCTTCGCTTGGACTATACATAGACAAAATTGTGCAAATATTTTCATACACGCATACACAGGCGTGTTATGTGTTTGCGAAACTGTGCATGTGTTTGTTCATTTGCTTGTGTGAGTAAATGTTTATATATGTGTCTATGTAATTGCTTATTTCAATTACGTTTTGGTACTGTAAGGGGAGTGGGTTCCACACTCGTGGGGCCCTATCTCTCAAAATACCCCTATTATCATACAACTTTATTAGCTGTGTATGGTATATGTGTTTCTGTATGGATTAGTTTGTCTGTGCATTTATATGTGGCGTCTGTGTTTGCGTATCTACTATGTTTATGTAGACACGATCTAATCCATCTACATGAGAACCAGACACTATCTCCTTTGGTCTACATTTACATATTGCAGAGAATCAGGGAACAAAATTCTAAGCTCCGTACTGCAGCTGTATGTCAGTAATCTAATGCCGATAAAGTGTTCGCTGAGGGGATGAGAAGGAGAGAAAATCAGAGAATGGGAATAGAGGGAGAGTGACGGTGAGAGGTGAAATGGGAGCAGAGGGAGAGGAGCTGTGAGAGCTGGGGCGTTACATTGGAAAATACTATATTACCAACGCTACCGACTGTGGGCGGTAATCTACGGCCGACCTAGAGGGCGCAGAGTGCGTGGGCGTGGTGTGTGTGCGTGTGGGAGAGGAGAGTGCGTAGGTGTAGCGTAGGTGTGTGTGTGTGTGTGTGTGTGGGAGGGTAGAGTCCATGGGTGTGGCGTGGATGCCTGAGATTAGCTCTGATTTTTTGTGATATTCTCTCTCTCTCTCTGTCTCTCTCTGTCTCTCTCTCTCTCTGTATATATATATATATATATACCAATCCGTTGCACTCCTTCCCTCTAAGTACTGCCCAAACGCCTCTCTCGTCTCTTTCACTAGCAACTTTACTTCTTCATCCCACCTCACACCTTTCGCATGCCACATGCATCTGGTACACATCCCATCACTGCTTCCCTAAATACGTCCCATCCTCACCCACTCCTCTCGCTTCATTTACTCTCACCTCTTGCCATTATACACTCAGTCTCTTGATATTTCTTCACACAAGTCTCTTTTACAAGCTCCCCGACATTGTTTCGTCTTTTTCGAAAACTTCTACAGATCTTTACCCTCCACAAGATAGTGATCAGACATCCCACCAGCTGCCCCTCTCAGCACATTGACATCCAAATGTCTCTCTTTTACCCGCCTATCAATTAATATGTAATCTAATGATAAATGTCATTTTTTTTTTTTTTTTTTTAACTGATTACCAGTTTCATGCAGCTGCAGGAATGAAATAACTTTGGCTTCAGTAACGGCATATATGTTATGGTGCAGGGTGTGGTGTACCCATCGATGAACGTAATGGTGACCAAGTGGATCCCGCCCCTTG
The DNA here is from genome assembly GCA_038088735.1 of Panulirus argus. Classification (NCBI taxonomy): domain Eukaryota; kingdom Metazoa; phylum Arthropoda; class Malacostraca; order Decapoda; family Palinuridae; genus Panulirus; species Panulirus argus. The sequence continues at coordinate 4,316 of JAYMFT010217550.1, forward strand.
AACGATCCAGATTCATGTCCTTTACTTATATGTGTAAGTGTATCATTACTTGCGTAGAAAGAACTTTATCTTATCTCTTATGGTTATTGCTGTTGTAGCTGTGATTTCTTAAAGTTTAGGAATGACTTGTCTCTATAATGTGGAAGGACCACCAGAACTGGTCTCCTGCAGATGACTTTTTATTGATAACCCACGGACGTATCACTGACCAGCCAGCTGCCTGGGAACTGTCATTACGATGCCCTTGTGTGGTGTGATCATTGCGAGTATCGGCTGGCCTGCTGTGTTCTACGTCGGCGGTACTGTGTCCATGCTGTGGGTGTTGTTGTGGACATTCTTGATGTATGACACTCCTGAGGAGCACCCGAAGATCAGCCCCGAAGAGCGACGCTACATCCTGGATGCTGTCAAGCTGGAAACTATACGAAACAAGGTAAGAAAGGGGATTATACGGTGTATGGTGAAGGTGGACAGCACACAAGACAAAGTCGTACAGGTGAGGGTAGACATAACATGAGTCAAGGTGGTGTACGCAAAATCCAAGACCCAGTTTCTACCCATCTCGCTCTTGAAAATTCCTCACAACTTTCCTCTCTTCTTTGATGGTTCTGTAATACCACCTCTTGACTAAGTTAACATACTTGGTATTACTGTAATATCCACTCTTTCTTGGAAACCCCATAATATGGAAATAGCTAATTTACCTCTAAGAAATTTATTTTCTTCTGAACAGTTGCTCCGTTCATGCTAAGGATTGATCCATCCTTGTATGGAGTTCTGCTCTCACATTTGGGGCGGTTGTAGCTCTGTAATCTTATTTGACAGTTGAGTCAAAAGCTAACTTCAAAACTTGACCCGCTTTCCTTACCCCGCAATGTTGGTTCACATTAACTCTTCAGTAGGTATTACTTTGGTTTTTGCTCCCCAGAGCTTGCTGCTTGTGTGCCCCACCACTAAGCTAGACCACGCAATACTCTGCAAGCTGCTGCGTCACTTGATTGTTTGACCATAGGCAATTCAAGGGTGGGCCATTTTGATAACCTTCTCTCCTTACACCTCGAAGCTTTGGAACTCTCTTCCCCCTCATGCTTTTCCAAATAACTATGACCTGTCACAGTGTAAAAGACATATGTTTTACTTCTAGAATTTGTAAATACTTCCCCTTGTCTCTTCTTTTTCCCTTTCGTGATTCCCGCTATATTTCAGTTAAGGCCTGGCCTTGATGTGGACTTTTATCAGTGACTGGAGTTTCAAAAAATAAAATAAAAAAAATGGTATTGCAGATAGTGCACCTTACTAGTATAATGTGTGAGAGGGCACCACAACTTTCACTAATTAAAATATGGCACCATACAACATTCAGATAAGGGACTGAGAACACCATATGGCACAAGAATGAGAGTGTGAATAGCACAAAACGAAAGGAAATACGGTAGCACCACATAATACAAGGTGTAAAGAAAGGGGGAGAAGCACCCTATATATTTAGGGAGGAGGGAGAACGCATCACACAGCACAAGATGGGGAGGTAGGAATGAAGGATGAAATATATCACATGATGAGGGAGGGAAGGTAACAAATGACACAGTTTGAGGGAGGAAGGAAACACTATAAAGCAGGTGAGAGGTGACATACAGAGGGAAAGAATTGCATGTTATTATGGGCAATCTTATTGTTATGCATGAGGAAATGCAGTGATTAGGAATGTAGACATTACCATTTTATTACTTTGATAGTCTTCTGTGTTGTGTGAAAGGTATGCGTTGAATGTATGGGTATGTTTGTGCTGGGCGGCACGCATGGCGCGTCTCACTTGTAGGAGCCGATGCAGTGTGGAAGAGACCGGGAGAGACGAGAGGAAAATAAACAAGGAGCGCGACTGGAGTGTGTGTTTTTACAAACCCCATCGCGTCCAGCTGTACTGTACAGTACTGTGCCCTCTATAAGTGCATCTAGTAGCCCTCGTGAACCTGACAAGTGCTTCTAGAAGCCCTCAGGAACCTGATAAGTGCCTCTATTAGCCCTGTGTGTGTCAGTAAGTGGACGTGCCCTCTTACTTGCCATAAGAGTCCTGTATTGTGTTTCTCCGTTAATATACCAAAGTTCACACGACTACTGTATTTCCCTGCCCGCCTTCCTTCCCCATTGAGGGAGTTCATCGCTACTGAGTGCCACCGGACCCACAAGTCAGTGTATGAGGTGAAGGAAAAAATTGTTACCGCCCCTTTGAGTTCTGTGCAGAGGGTATCCTGACAAGCCAAGCTTGACCCTCGGTGGAGTGAGTTCGAGGGGGCTGCGTAACATTATCTTGAAAGTATTTTGACACTATCATTGGGGTTTTATCTCCAAAGTTCATTTTCGATCGGTTTTCCTCACTTGCTTTGTTCCTCCGTGGCTGGTAACTGATAGATGAGTCAGTCTCTCTCTCTCTCTCTTGCTTTCCATAAAAACGGTGGTGTTCCTCAGGAATCAGTCATATCCCCTACACTCCTTTCACTTTACATCTGTGTGTCCCTTTTTTTCAGCAAGTAACCAATGCATTCATACACTGACAACAACGCTCGTCCTCCTTTTCTCATAGATTTGTTTCATTTTGTCTTGCTCAACATGTCTCATCACAACTACCTTTATAAATAGATTTGGACAAGATTTCCCATTAGGACAGTGTAATTTAATTAAGTCTTATGTCTTAAAAAAAGTTTGTTTCTATGTCTCATTTCAAAATTCCTCATAACTTTCTTGGAAATCCCATATTATTCAGACAGCAAAGTCTGCTTATAAGAAATTAGGATCCCTGTTCATAAGCCAAAAATTCTTCTTTTCTGAACAGTTCCTCTGATTATATAAAGGATTACATATCTTCATGTAGAGTACTGCTCTTACAGTTAGGGAGCCGCTAGCTCCACATACTTGAAAGTTAAGTCTAATCATTTCTACTCAACTAAATCTGTCCTCACAACTTGACTCATCAACCCTAAGCCACAATATTGATGCTCTTTCATTGTTTTATGGAGATAACTTCAGCTCCTGCTATCGAGAACTGCCTGCTCATATACCTCTGTGGTGGCTAGGCTACATCATATATGGAGTCATTTAATCACGATAATACTTGGACGGTTGGCAACTCAAGGATGGGCTGTTGTGATACCGGTTTCTTTCCCCAGCCTTTTAATCCATGGAGCCTTTCCTCTGTTTTCTAATAGATACACCCTGCAGTATTTTCTTCTTACCTGCTGTCCTAGCCTTTCTTAACTCACTTGGCCAAAGATTATGCCATAACTTGGTGTTTGCCATCCATCCGTTACCTTTCCACATTTCAACCTTTTCACATTTCAGTCTCCTTTGAGACTGCTGTGCCATATATTGAACCAAGCTTGGCTGTGTGAGACCACAGATTGTTCTTTTTGTATTTTATGTCCAGTATCCCCACACTCCCATCTGAAATGGCCTAAGCTAATGAAGATAAAAATTCCAGCAAATATTCAGAGCTATTTTAGGACAGAGTTGGCTCAAATTAGAAATATAACTAAAGAACTATGATTTTTTTAACATATGATATTCTTCCTTTCTGGAATTTATTGTTTTACTGATTATGGACAATTATGCAAATAAGCCGCATTATCAAAAATTTTACATCAAAATCTCCTCTGAAACAAACGTGCAAGTATAAATCAAATTTGTCATGGATGTTTCCTGTTCAAAACTATGTCTGGTGACCTAACCCCAAACACCATTCCAAATTATCTCTGTTACTAAAAAGATTTTTCTTTTTTTCAAACTTATTTTTATCTGCAGAATTGGTTCAAGTCACAACTATGTCTAAAGAATTTTTGGTATTTGATACATGATATAGATTTTTTTGATGATGCTTATGGTTTTGCCTATTACACAAATTAGGCTTATTTCATCAAAAATCTACATAATAAAGTCAGTGCGTGATACGGGTTTGACTGAGTCTTGAGTCATGTTTCAGTCAAGGCATGTCTCTGAAGAGGACTACTGGCTATGACTGTACCTTCTAAATTAAAACTGAAAGAAGGAAAGACACGACACTATAAGATAATGGAGAAAGAACATTGACCAGCACAAGGTGAGGGAGTACACCATAGACTAAGGGAGGGAGGATTACTAATTAGCACAAGATGAACCAGGGAGAACATTACTTAAAGCAGGGTAAAGGAATGAGGAAGGTTACACTATAGCACAAGGTGAGGAACGGAGAAAGGGCTCCGTACCACATTTTAAGGGGCATGCAATGATTAGTGACTAAATCAGCTGGGAATTTGGGAATGTACCAGACCAGATATGAAGGAAGAAAGATAGGTTGGGTCAGTTTGTTGTTTCATGTGTGTCTTTCTTCACACATCAGTAAAATCAGCAGAGTGAATTGTGGAAGTAAGTGTTGGTTCAAATCATTTCTTATGCCCATAGATGAAGACCAGTCTTATAACAAGTAGGTTTCCACCCCACAGCCTAGTCGGGTTCCATGGAAGAGCTTCCTCACCAGCGGCCCTCTGTGGGCCACACACATTGCCCAGGTCGGCAGTATATTCGGCTTCAACCTCCTCCTCACTCAGCTCCCGACCTACATGAGCAGCATCCTCGGCTTCTCCATCAAAACAGTAAGATGTAACACTTTCTCACAGTTTGATCCACAGGCGTATGTAGTGGACATCAGGTACGCCAGATATGTTAACGAAACATTCTAGTTTCCTGTGAGAGGAGGATGTGTAAAGTAATGAGGAATGTCTTTAAAGAATTCAGATTGAGCTGTTTTACCAACAATATAAGAATTATCACTCCAGTTTCCATAATGATGAATTAGATGGAAATTACTCCATTGAGGGCCATTGGCTAGTTTTCAAAGTATGGTGGCCATAGAGTGTAAGGAGATGTGTGTTGGTGAAATGTAGAATCTAACTGTTCATGTATGACATCTGAATTCCCACAGAAGTACCATACTAAATTGAACCAGAATTCCCACAGAAGTACCATGCTAAATTGAACCAAAGTAATTCCAGACATATGCCTTTAATGATCATACATTTTAATTACAGAAATGTTCAAAATATATTTTTTACATGACCCAAGTTAATAAGCCTAACATCAATAGGGTTTAATGTGTAACTAGGAAACAGGTTGAAGTCACAGGAATATAACTGTAAGTTTGAAAGCCCCTGATTGTACCCACATTCCAATGGATTCAAAAGTTTACTTTATTTTCTTTTCAATTTGATCAGTAGATAAAGATGTAATGAAGTTTGATTAGGATTCTGTGATGATAATACCCAAAGCTAGTTTGTCAGCATCATGTCCTGTCATCTGTAGGAAAGGCAATATCATTACATACAAAAGACAGACACTCACAAGACCTATCCTTTTATAATGAAATGCAAGTTTGATTGCAACATAGAAAACTTTGACGTACGTTTTTAATCACCAATAACACTGTAGTGTCCAAGTCCAAGACCAGTACTTGTCAAAATATTGCAAAACTGGTTCTTTTTAGCAGCTAGTTTATATTTTTTCACCAGATACGGTGTTGATATCATCCTCTTCTAGCCTCTAAATAAAATATATGTCTACAGAATGGGCTGCTTTCTTCCCTGCCCTTCCTGATGATGTTCCTGGGATCCATTACCTTCGCTGCACTGGGCGACTGGCTCATTGCACATCAGTACCTTAAGGTTCATTGGTCCCGCAAACTCTTCGCCACCATTTGTGAGATATTTTCAGTATTTTTGTTTCCCACTGAGAATGAATTATTTTTCATCAAATGTTCATGATTTATCATTGCTAAATGTTTTTACAGCATTTAAAAACCTTTGGTCAAATTAACTTTAAACTTTTTAATAAAAGTTGATTCAGGAAATGAAGACCAAATAAGAGGATCCAGAATGGCTTTGTTATTAAAGGTCCAGGGTTATAATGCATGGATCTAGCCTTCATTATAGGATGGCAAAAATAGGGTGGATCACCATCTATCCAAGGACTGCTAGGGGCAACAGGCCTACCCATAACGCTAAGATCTCCAGGGTCACTAAATGAAGGGAGGTTTTCTAAGTAATGCCCCCTCTTTATACACACACACACACACACACATGTATGATTGTCATTTTTATTGCAATGTAACTCAAGAGCTCCTTTTACAGTGCTTCTGCAGCTTCATGGCTACTTCCCTGTGTCTTGGCTTGAGAAGTTCTTCGATGAAACTTTTATCCTTTTTGCCCAGTGAATATGTTCACCCTTGACACAAGTGACTTCCAACCTGCAGTGTGTCTTTCACAGGAAACACTTCTGAATAGATAAACGATTTGTTTTCACAACTGTCTCCCATCTCCCACATTAGCAAGGTACCGCTATGAACAGATGATTACAAGCTGCATTCACTCACATCCATTCTCTAGCTGTCATATGCTATGCACCAAAACCATAGACCCCATTCCACAACCTGGCCCTACAGACATTTCCATTGTTTCCCCCAGCCACTTCACATGCCCTAACTCAGTCCATTGACAGTATGTTTCCCTGTATAACACAGTTCCAATTTAGTCTGTTCTGTGCACAACTTTCACCCTCCTGCATGCTCAGGCCCCTTCTGTTCACAGTGTTTGCACTACATCCTTCGATCTCAATTTTTGTTTTCTGCTTTTTGTCCTCTCCACTTCAGACTCTTTGTCAACCTTTCCCCACTCATTCTTTCCCTACATCCACACCATTTCAGCACACCCTTTTCAGCTCTTTCAAGCAAACTCTTCTTATTACCACACTTTCTTTTACCCTTTTATTAGTTACTTGAATGGATGGGGGCGAGCAAGTGTGAATATGTACATGTGTATATTTATATATGCATATCTATGTATATATGTATATGTTGGTATGTATATGTATGTACTGTGCATATATGTGCATGTATGTATATTTATTTTTGTGTATGTGGGGAATGGGTCTTTCTTTGTCTGTTTCCTGGCGCTAACTCGCTGATGCGGGAAACAGCGATCAGGTATAGTAAAAGAATAGAATATTCCCTCTAAGGCTCAGTCCTCTGTTCTTAACGCTACCTCGCTGACGCGGGAAAAGGCGAATTTGTAT